>VDFB02000015.1:314973795-315157478 GCA_007258455.2 Sequoia sempervirens
TAGCATGCTTGTTTTGATTTCTTGGAATAGACACTAAGTTAAAGGCATCAAAATCCTCAAGCATGTTCCACACTTTGTTTCTATAAGACTTCAGTGCATCATTTTTAGCAACATTCAGGCCTCTTACTTGATTAACAATTAGCTCGTTGTTCCCATATACTTTCAGGTGGGCTATTCCTCTCTTCCTTTCCCACTGAAGGCCTTGAACAAGGCCCTCATATTCAACATTGTTATTGGAGCATGTGAAAGAAAAATGGAAAGCAGCATAATACTTATCCCCTTGCGGAGATACAAGCATTGCACCTCCTCCAGCACCGTTTTTTCTTCTTGAACCATCAAAATACATCTCCCATAATTTATCCTGATGCTCAAACTGACTTTCTACTCTCCTCTCTAGATTTGGCATTTCTGTCCCAGCTTCATGCAATACATAATTGCCTAGACCAACATCTTGAATAAGCTCATTTGGATTATCAACCACGTTCTCAGCTACCCATTCATTCAGGAGTACCTTAGGGACACTCTCAACTTGCAACTCTTGTTTTGCAGCAAGTTCAATATCCTCTAAAATAATAGAGTTAACATTTATAGCAGATGGCACATAAGGTTTGATGTGATCCTTGGCAAGGGACTCTGAATTTATAGTTACTTTAGTACCATACTTGGTCCTAAAAAGAATATGGGACCAATCTGAAGATAAATACCCTCCAATTTTAGCCGTGAAGTCTCTAGATAGGCATAGAGCAAAGAATGGAGGCAAGTCTATAACAAACACGTCTTGCAGGATTGAAAAGTTGGGATAGGCATGTAGTGTGAGATTCAAATTTTAAATAACACCTAAAGTGTTTACTGCTATCCCATCCAATTGAAGTACTCCCTTTTCTAATGGTTGGTATTGTAAACCTAACTAGTCTGCAATCTTTTTTGGCATTACCGAACTACTAGCCCCGCTATCAACCCGCTATCAACCATGCAATTGTGTACCAAATTTATCCCCCACTATTAAGGAAACATAGAAAGGAGGGGGCTTGACACCATTACTTTGCTGTGTGGTACTATCCAAAGGTTCATTGGTTAAAACTGACTTTGTTTGGCCTAAAGAGACTTCATTTGGAGGATTCAAACTAACTAGATTTGATAAGGCTGACTGTAACAAATTTATTTGACCAGGGATTGCTAAAGAATCCCACATTGAAATTGAAACATTCATTTTTTTCATACTTTCAACAATGTTGAAAGGTGCAGATATATTTACCTTTAGCTGCATCTTTACAACAACATGGTCAGGTTGCACTTGACTTGTAGATGAAGCATGTAAAGGTTGCTCTCTACTTATGTCACAACCTTGCTGCAAGGTGTGTGGTACTTGCTGATTTGATGGACCAACAACTCCCTTATTCTTATTCATTGCTTGTTCAGTCTCTAAAGCCCTCTTCTTGGCTCTAGTATTAGCAGCAACAGATGTGTCATCCTGGTTCACTCCACAAAATTCTTCTCCCTACCAATTCATGAGAGTTGAATCATCTCCAAGTTGATCCTACTATTGTGGATACCCCTTAGGAAAATCTTGCGCACCTACAACATTTTGGACCATAAGAGCTTGATTGATGATGCCATTAAAGCATGTGGCTTGATTATGTGGCTGATTACATGGATAACACCACTCATAATTAGCAGCTAGATTGTTTTGAACAAGAACAAGCTCTTTGACAACACTAATTGGAGCTGGATTATAGGCCTGAAAAGGCCTTGTGTTCACATTTTGTCTTGTGCCCTGGTAATTTCCTTGGTACTGTTGTCTATTCCCCTAGAATATCTATTGTTGACCTTGAAAAGGCTATCTCGAGGTCTGATTCTACTACTGATAAGGCCTAAAATAGGACTGTTGTTTTTCTAAGTTCACCAACTTGTTACCAAAAGTCTGTAAAAGAATTTTGATCTCTTGTAACTCTTGTGATGAGCCTGAAGCAACACTTTCTTGTTTATCAATGGCTAAAACAACAGCTGGCAACATTGGTACAGCTGGTAAAGGTGTGGAAGGAGGTATTTACAAAGGAATGTTTGCATGAATTTCTGGAAATATAGGAATTGGAGGCCTAGGAGTGAGTTTACCAGCTTGTATTAAGTTGTTCTCAGCTCTGATTGCTATTTCAAAAGCATTTGGAAAAGACACTCCTCCCATTGACTGTATCATGATAGCTATATCGCTATTAAGATCCCTCAAAAAGTACAAAAATGCATATTCTGGAGGTGGCCTCACCGTTGCAGGGATTCTATCCCAGGTTCTCTAAAATCTAAAGTTGAATTCATTCATCTGCTCTTGTGGAGCCCTCTTAATTGTAGTCAATTGTTCCAATAGAGACAAGTTATCAGACCTGTCTTGAAACTGTTTATGCAACTTGTCTCCAAATTCGTCCCATGTTGCAATTGAACTAACTGGTAAGATCCTATACCATTGCACAGCTCTTCCCTTTAGTGAAGCAGCTAGCAATCTCACTGCAACATCCTCTTGGGTTATGTTATGGACTCCACATAGCAAAGCCACATCTCACATGTGCTCAATTGGGGTAGTTTGATCTCCCCTAGTGAAAATTGGCAGACTCTTCAGGGCTGCCATTGGAATGTCATTGTGCTATGCCAAATTCAATGGGTTCCCTCCATCAAAAGTAATAAACGGTTGGTTCTGTGGAGCAGCCATTGGAGGTGGCTGAGGTGGATTTATTGTTGCAGTAAGGTGAGATCCCACAGATGGAGGGGTAGACTGAGCTCTTCGAGAATAGATGACTGCTGCTCCTCCCCTTTCTATTTTTTTGCCTTGTCTTCTTTGTGGTGACAGCTGTAAGTACTCAAAAGGACCTGAGCTACTTCTTGTCTGAATTCTTCTCATAAACTGAAGCAGGCACTGATTCTGAAGTTCTTTCCTCTTTATGGAGTTGCCAAGTATGCCAAATGACTTCTATGAAGTCTGGAATTCACTGGTTGCATACTAAACCAATAGTTCAATTTAGTTGAAGTCCCACTGCGTGTTCCAGAAACTGTTGTCACCTAGAAATGCTCCTTATGTGAAGCTGTAAAAACTAAGCTTTTTGGTGAAACATGGGATCATTTCAAGGCTGTGGGTCACCTGAAGTTAAAATGAACCTCCGGAGAAGGCCGACTTCCTTTGGGTATCACCTAGACTAATGATCTTTGTGAGGTAAAGGGAGAAGAAATGCATACAAAATGAAACTATATTGACCTATTCCTATGCTGATACACCGAATTGATAAGAAATCAGGAAATGAAGACAAGATGCAAACACACTGAGAAAAACTTAACTGCAACTGTTTTACTTACTCAACATAACCCCATTATACTTATGCATCACTCTTGACATGTTTCATCTACATACATATCTCAAGATGGAAGAAACAAACTTCACAGCTTTGTAATATGAATACAGATTTAAAAAAAGCACTGTTAAAGAAATACATACATAAGCTAACCTACAAAAATGGGAGTGGTAAGAGCATTAGTAGTTGTTTTCAAGGTGAACTCTATTTTACATTCCAGATTTCAGTTGGGTTACAAAGTATACATCAGCTGAGAAAGGATAGATAAAAACCACTAGCTCTTCTGGATGCATAGTTCGAACTATTTACAAAAAAAGAAAAAATGTCTTATATATCAAACTGAGTTGGCCCCTTAGGGCTTAGAAAAATATCAGTCCTCGGAGTAGATTTTTCCTTAGATCTTTTCGACTGAATTTAATGCAGAACCATGCGTGTCCATGATGGTGAAGAGTCATCCCCAGAGAAGCCTTCTTCAAATATTTTGCACCTACCACATTCATTCTGATCTTGGCATCGTGTCCTGTTCGAACCACTTCGGCTGAATGCTTTGAATGCCTTGAGCCCACAACAGATACATGCTGCATTCATCCCGTTGAAATTCTTCATTCTAATCAGACTGCCACAGCCCACCTCATCTCCTCCTTGTTGGTCGAGCATATTCCACGCAGGCTCTGTAGGCGGTCAAAACTCTTTTGAAAAGAATCGCATCTCAGCAAGACACTAAAAGTGTCTCACCAATGTGATTATGTCCTCTGAAACTATTGGCACAATATGTGATAGTCGATGAGAGTCTTAGAAAACTTAGGAGTCATGTTGATATCACCAAAACTTCGGCAAGTCAAACGACATTGAGGAGAAGTCATAGCGAGCACCATTGAGTTATACCGATGGCGCTTTATTGGGTGATTCCATTGCTGTCAGCGAGATAGCATACGTTCGGGGAGACATCTTAGCGAACCCTTCTTGTCGCGATGAGCACACTGGATGTCGGCAAGAGATACTAGGTTGACAAGACCTTTCAACGAGCTCCATAGGTCACCCCGTGCCTCACATTTCTTTCTATAAGTCACATACTTGGTCGCTAGAACCATAGACCGAACACTTTGTCTTTCGGCGAGCTCCCTTTTCCTGTCGCTGAGACCTCCTTCATTTCTCGAGACCTCCTGCCGAACTCTCTTTTCTCTAGTGACGCTGCTTTCCTTCAGCGAAACATCCTGAATTCACCCAGACCTCACACCGAGGTCCTTTCATTCCGTCAAGTTATTCACTTTACTTTGGTATGACTCCCATTAGTTGGGAAGACATCATGGTGAGGTTCAAATGTCATATCGATCTCTCCTCTGTTGCTGAGACCACATGATGTTAGAAAGAGATCACTCTGACATTCGGGCGCTTTATCGATGAAATTCATGTCAAGGAGACCTTCGCCGATGTCTCTAGAAGTTATATCGCTGAGCTTCTTTCCCTCTGTTAGCCAGACATCCTTATATCGGCAAGACCTTATGCTAATTTCAAGCCCTTTCAGTGAGGTCTTTACTTTCTGGTCAGTGAGACATTACAAGGTCGTTGAGACTTCATAGCGAACACCTCTTGTCTGCCCGAGCTCTCCCCTATTCGCTGAGCTTCCTGTTGGTCGAGAAGACATCATACCAAAGGCACTTTGCTTTGGTGAGGATCTTTCAGTCGGCATGACTTTCCTTTATCACCCAGACTTCTCTCTGAGACTCTCTTTCTGCCGAGCTGTTCACTTTACTATTAGTGAGACATCACTGAGTCGAGGAGATCTCCTATCAAATTCACAAGATTATGCCAAAGTCACATACTTCGGTGAGACTTTGGTTAGTCACCAGGACCCCATGGCGAAAGCCCCAATTCCTAGTGAGACTGGATGTTTCCTTGGTGGGACCCCCACTTGTTTGCTTCAGTCATCAAGACCCCCTAGTTGGGGAGACATCCATTGGTCGAAAAGAGGTGCTGAAGGCAGCCTGATTTGGCAAGGCTTCATTTTGTTCACTTCGGCAAGAGAAAAAGGTTTTGCTAAGACATTGTGGTGAAACCACTTCCTTTGGCCAAGATGACTTCATTCGCTGAGACATGGCCCTGTCGACAAGACCATAGGGCGACAACTAGAAATTATACTGAAGTCAAATGTCAGGGAGACCTTTGGTGTTCGGCAAGACCTTGTGGCGAAGGGACCAACCTTTTCCGAGAGCCCTTCCATTGTCACCAAAACATTGTCAGGTTGCTGAAACCTCTTAGCGGGCTCAAAGACTTACCCCAAAGTGTCCATCTTTCACCGAGAGTTATACTGAAGACGTCAACACCATCAGCAAGACATTCCATCCTTGCTAAGACTTCTCTCTAAGACTCTTTGTCCTCCTAAATGAATGCAATCGGTGTGACTTTGCCTCTTCACTGGGACTTCATACCAACAGTGTTTCTTCCGGCGAGAGCCTCCCCGATGACTTTAAACCAACCATTATCAGCAAGTCCTTGCCTCTTTGTTGGGACCTTTCATTGAGCGTCATAAGTTATCCCAAAGCTCATGGTCACCATGAGTCTCCCTAACTGACAATTGAATGGCCTATCGGCCAAAGATCCCAATGCGATAAGAGGCCATACCGAACCCTTCCTATCGTAGCAATAGGCTTTGTAGCTTCGTTTGGCAGGACAAAAACTAGGTCATAGTGACCTGTTCAAAATAGAATGTATCAAAGCAGCCAGTCAGCCAAATAGTGAAGATGTCATACCGACCTGGCTCTAATGGAGGCTAAGCCTATAACTATTGAAGCATATTTCCAACAAAGTAGGCCTCCCAACTGAATTCCCTATGAAATGTCATCAGATGCATGAAATAACCCTGAATGGAGATATCCCAATTGGCCCTTATGAAAACCTACAACATAGATGCCTTGCTTGATTGAGCTTGACGGTGAAATTAGGTAACAATAACAATGAAACAAATCTTAAGTTTGAAGCATTAATATCATTTAGAACATTTATGATCAAGAATGAATGTAAGTAGAGAAATTTTTGCATACCTACAAATGGTACAAAATTTCATGGTTAAGTGGAAGCCTCCCATCAACAAAAAGGTCCAAATATCTATGTATCTATCTCAATTAAGCCTCTAAACCCTTTAGAGCTATCAATTTTTCCACTAACCTATTATGCACAAAAGCCAAATTTTAGAGTTATGTCACCACTAAAAGCATAAGAAATAGAGCTTTGAAACCAAATCCACACACAACACAATATGGTATTCATACAAAGTCATACAAACAAACTAAACTCAGAACATTGGAATGGAAAGAACTTCAAATTATGATGCAGAGCATGTATTCAGGGTATAAAGAATTATTTTTCTGCCACCATAGTGAAAATTTAGCACTTTCTTTCATCTTTGCATATTGGTTTGATGCTTCAAACGATGCATTTCTTATATTGAAAAGTACATTACCTTCTTGAGCTTCTCTTTGTTTCGAGAATAGTTTAATATTCTCTACCTAACAGGGCCAACCACATGACGGTGGACGCTCATTTGGCCCCTCCCCCCCACATCACTCTCAATTCCCCATACCTGATCATATAACATTAATCATTCATTCATCCATTAATAACATATAACATTCATTCATTAACATATAACATTCATTCATTAACATATAACATTCATTCTTTTAATTTTTTACATATTATCAAAAATATGGTTGTCATGATATGATTACAATCACTTTTTTTGGTTTCTTTTTTAAAGCTATTTTTTTTTGAAGTGGAGTATCATTTTCTAAATCATTTGTCCCCCCTTTAGTTGTTCTACCCTCTATTTGTGATCTTAATGTACGCCTAGTCGCATGCTCATGACGTGGACACTACTGCAAGGGGGGTCTGCTGCAATAACAAAGAAATGTTAAATTGATATGTTTTATTATTATTGTTACAAGTATTTCATTAATTAAAAGAAAATTAGAGTGGTTCTCCTTACCTGATGGGTCCACATCATGTTCCTAAACTTCTCTTATAGACTCATGCTCAACATGTTGAACACCCTTTAAATCTTGATCTGTAGTTGAAACATGAAAGGTTACATTAATTAATACACCAATTGAAATTAAATATGTTTAAAAGAACATTAAAGTGGTCCTCTTTACCTGATTGGGCCACATCATGTTCCTGATCTTCTCTAGCCTGATCATGTTCAACACGTTGATCACACTCTACATGCTCTAAAGTTGAAACATGAAAGGTTACATTAATTAATACACCAGTTGCAATTAAATATGTTTAAAAGAACATTAGAGTGGTCCTCTTTATCTAATGGGGCCACATCATGTTCCTAATCTTCTCTAGCTTGATCATGCTCAACATGTTGATCACACTCTGCATGCTCTAAATTTGAAACACGAAAGGTTATATTAATTAATACACCAATTGCAATTAAAGATGTTTAATTGAATTAATCCATACTATGTTTTGTATAGCACATGAATACATCCACTACTGGGGTGCACACCATGACCTTCATTTGTAGGTTGTGCTCCACCCTCACCGGGTTGCATTCCAATGTCATGTACAATATTATCATTGCTTGTATGTTTAAAAAAAATAGGCATGCAATTACTTTATAGTGGAAATTAATATTGAATAGATTGCACAAGTATTCAATTTTAAATAAACTTTATTGAGTTTATTTACTTGCATGTCTGATGCAGTGGAAGATTGTGTTTGCCTAGTCAAGACTCTTAGGTGTTTAGCCACAGCTCCATAGCCTTGCTGGAAGGAAATCTTCAGGTCCTCTTCTATGGGAACTCTATTGAATTCAGAGCCCTACATTTTTGCATAAGATCATGATTTTGTCTTCTATGGTGTGATAAAACCAAAATTGTTTTCAATTTATTATTTGGATGCAATATTTCATTTATTGATACTTACAATTCATGGGGCTAATTTCATATAACCACCAGAGTCAATTTTGTGATGCCCGTGTTTTTCTAGTCTTTCCTTTGTTGCCTTTGATGTGTCAGGAAGCCTATGAAAAGTTTGAAATACGTTAGATTATGTAAAAAGAAAGAGTAATCAGTATATAATTACATTCTTGAGTATCACATACCTTCCTTGGCCCGTTGGTGTCTTTCCTTTTTTCTTTTCAGCCTTCTACTTTCCATTCGACACCAAGTCCTTCCACTCCCTCTCTAGAATCATGGGGGGATGCTCATACTTTTTGTTTTTCTCTAAATGTGATCTATATTGGTCCCTCACATACTTTATATAGGTACTAGCTTTCTTAAAGACCTTGGCTCAGTTGAATGTTTTATCACCAAACAACACAACTAAACAGTTAATGAGCTTATCTTTTAAATCTTGATTTTGGGCATTCCACCATGTACGTATGGTGGGTCTGAAGAGATCCAATGTAATATCACTTAGATGTTTATAAAGGACATCATTTCCTGCAAAATGATCATGGGATCAATAGTCTAAAAAGAGTGATCAATAAGTAAATTTCAATTGGATTATATATAATAATAATCAAAATATTTTAAAGTACCTAGGACCTTCTCTATCTTTATGGGAATGAAATCCTCAGTCACCACAAATGTGACTGGCAATGTTCCCGTACTAGTAATACGGGAAGATCCAGGAAATGCTTCTAAAACATCACTAGTACTAGTGGCCTCTTCATCCCCAGGTACATGTCCTAACACATGTTCTTGCATGTGTTCGCTGTCAGACGGTGCAGTAACAGATGCCTACATGGTATGTGTTGCTGAAATTTTAGATGACAACATAGGCATGGATGATGTCATATGATGTGATGTATGCACAGGAAGATTAGGGTGGACACTTTTACTAACCCCTACTCCTTAGGAAGCACTTGCAGTACCCTGATCATGGCTAGGAGCATCATGAGGACGCAAAAAATCCTATAAAAACAACACATATTTTAGTTCATAATATAAAAGAGTACAAAATATAAAACCATGAATGAATTTATGTTATAATTAAAGACCTCATGACAACTTACTTGCAAGTTTTGTGCTCTCTCAGTCAATATTTTAACCCTCTCTCTTATCTCATCTATTTGAGGAACTATGAATAACAACTTAAGGATTTCTTCATTGCATTTTTTGTGGGTCTTCCTTATCATATCGAGAGGGTTTCTTGAATAAGCGATGTCATCATCACATAATATTGACTATACCTCCCTATGGATACTCTCATCTACTGCTGGTGCCTTTCCCCGATCAGTCGTCTGCAACAAGAATATTAAAAACATTATCGAAATTAACCCAATAAACTTATGAAAAAAATATAATAATAAAACATTTTGCTCGTATCTAATTTCTACAATTACAATGAGGTAAACCTGTCAGGTAGAAGCACCTGAAGATGTATCATGATCTGTGCTCTGGGCTGAAGACTTCCCCATATGATCAATGTCCCACTGTGACAAAAATTAAATATAAAAAAATATTACTGAAATGAAACCATTAGACTTACAAAAAAAGAAGAATAAAATGGTATATTGGAGTCATTAATTGGAGGTTGGGTAAAATGGTACATAGTATGTACCACCCCTTTAGTAACCATGTTTGTAACTAAGTGATTCAAATTGTAATCAATTAGCAACTCTTCCCCTATAGTTATTAATTTTATCGCACATATGAATACATGATTTCCCTCGCGCGCATGAAATATGCATTTGGGTTGCTTATTTGTTGACCTAGGTTGTGTACTATTTATAAACCCTGTAATATTCCCTGATGCTTTTGGCCTTCCATCAATGTACATAGCCACTCCTTTATTTTGATCCTTATCTTTTAGCTGTATATAATTTGCTGACAGTGCATGCCTACGCATACTTCGTGTATATCGAACCAGCTACATCCAATCTTTGTAACTGTAATAGGGTCCAACATACTCCATCAATTCAATACATTTTTTGTAACATACCTTTATTCCATCCATGAAAAATAGGCCCAAACCATGTAATGACGATGGTGCTATGCGATATATCCTCTCGTTGACACAAAAATAAGTGTTTATTGGAGGAAGTTCCTTGGGTACCCATTTTTTTCGTAGATGTTTGTACCTCAAGGGAAACTCAATGTCGCCTATGCTCTCATCATCATAAGAGCATGACCCCCCTTCAGTAAGAAAAAATTCCATACATTTATGTAATTTTATTTTAATCTTTTGACCTCTAGTTGATCTTCCTCTTTTAGACATACTACATGTCTCGCTTTCCTCTTATCTTCCTGAATTTCCCTCACTCGAGGAAGACAGATCTGAAAAATACCTATTTGGTGGTACCTACACTCATAAGGATGTTGGATGAAGTTCTTTCATGGTGATGTGATCCTAAGGTGGCATTATGATCAATCTATCATTTCATCACTAGAATTTCACAGGTTATAAGGTAATCAAGTCTTGATAGAATGCAAGTTATTGTTACTACCATCCAAATGTGTCCATCAAAAATCAAATCTACTTAATTTTTTAACTCCCAAACTTTGTAACAAGTGTTAAATGTGACTATGGTCCACCAATTACACAACCAAGGCCTCAAATGTATTCTCTAATTGTAATCAAAGGAATTTTTCTCTTCATTCAAGTAAATAAACTTGAAGGGAAACACCACCAAGTGGTTTATTGGACACCTACATGACTAAAAATAGCAAAAAAATTACATTTAATTTCCATATGTCTAAGTGGTTAACGAGGAGGGAGTGTGTACTACGCCTAGTTAAGTCATCATAAGTTTAGGGTTTAGGGTTTAGGGTTTTTTTAAGTCATCTTAAATCTTCCTATGTGTAATTGCTAGGAGACTTTTGGTATGTTTTAAGGTAGGATGAGTGGTTGAATCAATGTTCTTCTTCTCTACAACTAGGTTTCAACATCTTCAAATAGTGAAATTTAGTGGTCATAGTCGTTTGAAACAACATTTTGATTATGTCTGATGGTAGGATTTGATAACTTTAAATATCTCTACTTCAAAACAAAATTATCTCTAACAACTCTAAGAGCTATAATGGGATGATGGCCACCATCGTAGGAAATATTTTTTATTCTCACTTTTAGGTGTTAAAATTTAACAATACCTTGATTGATAAAAGATCTCAAAGAGCCTTTCTCCATGGTATCCAAGTACACATAGTAGTGGTCTTCTCTTATATGGTTGGAAATTATTTAAAGAACTTAGCTAGGAATTATTCATTTAACCTAAGGTTTTCTCATAATGCCATCATTGGAAAAGTATGATCAAATTCTTCTATTATGAAGAATTGGTCTATGTGACTCTAGTAATCACTATAAATGTTTGTAAGGATAAAATGACTAATTGTATCAGGTAGGAGAGAATCAACTTTGAGTTATTCAAAGATTATATTCCTCTATTGATAATTTTTAAGGGTTGTGTGTGGAGGAGGTTATCACTACCAAGAAGGGAGGAGACCTTTCCTTGCATATGTTTGTGGTGGAGGTATTAAAGAAGAATTGTATGCCTCTATTTCCATTTATTAGATCTTTCTTATACTAGCATATACTTGGGCTAAGTCTACAATTGCTTCAAACTCATGCGAGAAAGGCTATGTGATGAAATTCTAGACCTCAACCAAGATGTGGGTAGACTAAGGAAGTTTTTCCAAGACCTGAGGCTAGTCGATAAAAAATGTGAAAGAATAAGCTATTTTATTTTTTCTGTCTTATCTTATACCATTTTACGAGAATGGGGGTGCCAAACTTATAGTACTCATTGTCCCTTGGTCATCGATTCTCCCTAAGTTCCCTCAACCTTTTCCTCAGCGCTAGTATTGACCTTTTTTCACTCCTCCAAGCTCTTCCTCGATGCTGATATTGACGTTGTTTTCACTCCTCCAAACTCTTCGTCGGCGCTGGTATTGACCTTGTTTTAACTCCAAACTCTTCCTCGACGCTGACTTTGACCTTGTTTTCACTACTCCAAACTCCTCCTTGGTGTTGGTATTGACCTTTCACTTCTCCAATTTGATGAGCTACAACCTAGTTTCATTAGGTTTTAGAGTATGTTAATTAAATTAAAAATTATGGAGCCATTTAGCTAGGTTTTAATATTCTACAATATAGTTAAGTATATATTAGCTATATTTTACATAATAAATAATATAATTATTCAACTTATTATAATTATATATTATATTCTTTAACAAAATTATTAAATACCTATAAAATTATTATAATTAATAATTAATAATAAGTATATTTTTATATAATACAAAATATAATTAATATAATATATATTTAATATAATAGTAATATATATTAATATGAGAGAGAAACTAAATTTTGATTGGTTGTTTCATGTCAACAATCCAAGGATGGCATGTGTCCTTGGGGAGTTATGCTCAAGGTAGCATGCCATTTGATTAAAGATATGATAATTCTCCTTTAAGACCTCTTCAATGTACCCATTGCACACTTAAGGATACAAAGATAAATATAGGGAAGAAAATATAGAGAGAGAGGGATATAATGACAAACATACAAATAGAAAGGGAGACAAGGAGATAGAGAGAGGTAGAGAGATAAAGAGATAAGGATGAATAGATAGGATATAGGGAGGGTGATTGATATATCTCTCTATATCTCCCACTATCTATGTCACTCCCTCTTCCCCCTTCTATCAATTGATACGAGCTATCTATTTCTCCGCCTTATCTCTCTCTCTCTATCCGATCCCTCTCCCCTCTTCTCCCCCTCTCTATCTCTCACCATCTCTCCCTCCTATCCCCCATCCATCGACTCTCTATCTCCACCTCTCTTCCTTTCTCTTCCCATATATCTCCATCTCTCTTTCTCTTCCCATATATCTTTATCTCTCTCTCTTTCTCTCCCCATATATCTCTATCTCCCCATATATTAACTAAGAAGCCATGCAAGCATACAATAGTATATGTTGGTAAAGCTATAATAGTTTTTTATTAAACTATAAGTAACACTTATCTTTCTAATGTCAAGCTTTATTATAAAAATAGTGTTTTATTAAACTATAAGTAGATTATTGTCACCACTCTTCATTCAACATGAAATGCCAAATGTGGCAATTGTTTTGTTTCTTTTTTCATGTTTCATTAACCAATCTATTTACTAGGTTGAATAAAGTTGTGTTATGACCCTTCGTCTCTTTAAAATAATTAGACAATATTAGCAAGATCAGGAAGGGGAGAAAACTAAACTCCTTCAAAATAGGGGTAGTTGTGGGTTTGTTGATTTTCTTTGCATACTATATAATTAATTCCTCTAGGATAAATAAGTCACTTTAGATCATTTTCTTAGTTGTGTATCCTAACTAATATAGAGTAAGCTTTTTCATTTTAATTTACTATTACATAATAGTATATGTGTTGAAAGAATTGTTTCCATTCTTTCTAGTTTTTACATTGAAATACAAATCATATTTAATTTCATGCCAATATACTTCTTTCATAAAGATATTTGCTTGAAATAATTGCTTCATAACCCATCTAATCAAATCATAACCTATCAAAAAGGAAATAGGAATTTTCTAAAGAAAAGAACACTTGACCCAATCATAAGTGTATGGCCTTTGCAGAAAGGAGTGATCCACCTTAGCAATAACAACTACTTGATTTAGACCTAGTAGGTTCAACTCAACCAACCTATCAACCTTCCTTTAAGAGGCTTCCAACTAGTTTAGAATGACCAATTTAAAAAATCCAAACAACTCTCAAAGCCTGACAAAGAACAAAATTTAGATTTCACACTTTCACTCCTTGAATCCTTGTAACAGTGCAAACCTAGTTTTTGCCCAATAACTCAAAAATTTCCCAAAAAACCAGAGAAACCCTTGATGGTTTTAGACACCCATTTTGGATTTATTAAACATACTTTAAGGGAAAGTACAAGTGATTTTGCAAATTTTACAGTGATTTTGCACTCGTTGATTCCCTACAGAAAACCTTATCTTGAGTATAATCCATCATAGCCACATATGATCACATCATTCTTGATGATTTGATATCATGAAAAACCTCTAAAATCTAGTATTCAAATAACCCATATTGGCAAGAATTTGTGCAGGTCTCTCTAATTCATAAATCATTATATTCTCATTTTCAACATATTGGCGAAAGAACAGAAATGTCACACCAATTGTATTACATAAGAATATACACATCGGGATGACATGGTCCATGGTCTCACCAATAAATATTTTGGTCGGCAAGACAAGTTCCATCGGGGTGAAATGAAAAGGTCATACTGAGCATATAGGTCTCACCGATGAAGTTCCACTAGAAAGAAACCTCTCTTGTCTCACAGATCAAAGCACAAGGAGTTGTACTGGAAGGAGTCTTGGTGACATGAGATCGAAGAAATAATCATCAGGGAGACTTATAACATCAGGTAAATTACTGAATATCTTAGCGATACACCATGTCTTGCTGATGAAGACACAAATAGATCAAGATAGTTGTCAGGGTGACTCTTGGTGACATTTATATGAATCAGATGGATAGATTATGTGCTATTAGCATAATGTCTCCTCGACCAAAAGAATATTTAATGAACATTAGTGAAGCCTGAATAAAATGATCGCCCAAATTTTGAATTGTCTTTCTGATAGAACATTTGATGTGACACTAGGTAAATTCAAAGATCACCTACACTTGTGTTCAAAGCTAGGATTACTAAAGAAGACATATCAGGGAGATTGTCTTATGGTCTAATCGATGAAGGGAATCTATTGGCAAGACAAGTCATCAGTGTGACATTGGATCTGTCTTGTCGATGGAAGTCATCGGCAAGACATGAACTATCAGAGTGAGTTTTCTATCATGTGTCAATGATTGATCTCTCACCGATGGGTTGGATTTGGTGGTCATCGCCAAGAGTCTCCGTGATGACATGGTGTAGGTCTATTTAAAACTCCTGAAGAGGTCAGATTAGTGTGACATTGGATATGTCTTGCTGATGGAAGTCATTGGCAAGACATGAACTATCAGAGTGATTTTTCTATGGACTGTGTCAATGATTGATCTCTCACTGATGGGTTGGCTTCGGTGGTCATCGCCAAGAGTCTCACCGATGAAGCTTCATCAACAAGACCATCATTTCTTTCACTAGAAGGAGCACTAGGAATATATTGGCAAGACATGTGCCATCAGTGTAAATCCTGAATGTTCACCCAACCCGCTAAGTTACACCGATAGGAGGATATCAGAAGGAGTTATGGCGACATATTCAAGACCAAAAGAAAAGTTAGCGGTGAGACTTATAACTTCATAGGAACCACTGAATGTGTTAGCAATACTAAAAGTCAGGCTGATGAAGAAACAAATGAACCAAAATATTTTTTGGGGTGACTCTTAGCAATGTATATGGGAAAAATGTTAACATCAATTAGATGTGTAGAGTGTTACCCCAATTAGTAGAGTATTCAGTGAATGTTGTTTGGGGTCTAATGTATAGATCGACCAAAGTTTGAAGGTGTCTTGCCGACTAGTTCATTTGATGTGATAGTAAGGAATTTTAAAATTTGTTACATTTGTGCCTAGAGTTAAAACATTAATGGCACCATAGAGCATAGGTAATTTCATAAATTGAAAGGAAATCGTTGCAAAATGAACATTATTGTGAATTGGTAATGAAGGAAATGAGACAAACAAAGGGCCAGAGAATTGTTTTAGTTGAAACACCTCAATCAAAACCAGTAAGTCCTCTGCATTTTAACTTTTCAATTTTGCAATTTTAAGCGAGTAATATGGAAGGCACCAGCTCGGGGAAGTTGAAAGGTAGAAAAAAAAGTGAGAGTAGTCACCCTAAGAGTAAGAAGTAGAAAGTTGAGTCTGGAATTGAGTCGGAGGGTGCTAAACGAAAGTTAAATTAGGATTTAATTGACCAATTTCCTAGCTCTGGGTCCAAAGGCAGGTGCTTCACACAACTGAGGGCAGAAGTGGATAAATTGGATGACAAGTGCAAGCACATAGGAGATATTTGGACCCGAATAAGAGGCTATGAATTGTTTAGATTCCACTTTCAACGAAGAGATCGTTTTGAGCCAATTTGTAATCTATGGCATCTAAATTTGGGAAAAATGGTTTTCCCTAATGTGTTTTTTAATATAAAGCTGGTAAAATTGTTGGCCACCCACTATGACTTGAAACTTAAGGCCATATGCAGACCATCTAGGAAACTATTCGAATACATATCAGAGGCTTCAATATGTGAGGTTTTTAAGTTGGAAGGGTGGTGTAATGAGAAAATTGTGAATGAAGAGTTGGAAAAGGAGTTTTGGAGAATGGACACCACTTACAAGGGTTGGAGGTTTCCCTTACATAGAATTAAACAAGATGGTAAAACTATCCCACTTGACGATGGTGATGGGTCTCCATTCCATGTGGACCTATTTGAGCCCTATATAAGATATACCTATTTCTCGGTAGGACAAGTGTTGGGTATGGAAGTTCCTAAGTATATGTCCATTGTTCCTATGGTAATTGCAACTGACATTCAATGTCATAATTCTAGGTTATTCGACTATGCTTCATTTGTCTCCAAGGAGCTCGACTTAGCATTGGTGGCAATCAAGAATAAATCCCCTATTCTTCACCTTAGGCATTATTCTGTTTTAATGCATCTAGTATTGTACTTCAAACAAGAGTTAGGGATTTGGCCAGAAAAGTTGAAGGTTTCATAATTTGATAAAGAGGGAAAATTGTTACCAATTCAATTGTGGACTGCCATTTGGGACGGTAGGTTTGCTAATTCCAGTTTCCTATATTTTGAAAAATATTTTGTAAAGCCAGTATATGAATTCTACAGTCATCCTTGTGTGCACTCATTTTTTGATGAAATAAAACACTTCCTCAGACCTAAGGACTTTAATGGACCAATTGATCACAATTGGGGAGACTGGTATTGCTTGGAAGATGCTACTATGGTAAGGGTTTTTGGTTTTGAGGATTCTCCATTCATTTTTCCTAAAAAAATCCCGAATAGGATTGTATATTTTGAAATTGTAAGACAAATGGGTTTTTCTAGTTTCATGAATTTTGGTTCATTCGAAAAATAGGCATTTATTCCTAGTACTCTGTGCTTTGGTGATTTTACTGTGCTTGCAAAGGAAGGATATGATTTGATCCTTGACAAATTAATGCAGTATAATATGAATAAGGGTCCACCAAGAGAAGGTTTTGATCCAGAGGGATATATCAATTCTACCAAACAAAGGATAAAATTTGGATGATATGATCATGTGCCTTATCAGTTTGATGACATCATTAGAAATTTGGAGATAGAGGAAGTAGAGAGAGTGGTGGAGGAATACAACCAAGGGTTGTTGGATACATGGTTCCCTTTTTCTAGAGATGAAGAAACTGGAGAAGATATGCCATGAGACCTACCCAGTAGGATTTCCAAATTAAAAACTCAAGATTACAATTGCCCTCCTAGAGAACTAAGTGTTGAAGAGAGCCAAGATACAGACACCAGACATATGGCATATAGGTTATTTGTAGTAGACAATGAATTTGTGAATTCTTTAGAATTCATATCTTTCTTGTATAAGCAAAAGGGCAAGGAAATAAGGGAGACAATTGATAATATTACACCAAGCAATGAGGAGCAGCTACTAAATAATTTGAAATTAACTGTGGATAGAGAAATGGCTAATATGACCCCCGAGAAAGGAAGGAAAATGTTAAAGGATGTTGGATTTATGATCTTTCTAGGGATTGATTTGAATTATGCATTGGTGTTTGATGGCTTCTTAAATGATAATAGTGCCAAAAACAAAGCTTAGTCTGGGGGGGTGACAAAAATATATTTTGGATCCAAATATAACCCAGATGAAAGATCACTCATGATATGGGCCTTGTATCCACCTCATAGAAAGTCAGTGGTGATTGATACTAAGAAAGCATTTGGATATGTCATGACTCTGAAGGTTGGAGAGGTAGATCATGTGGTGACTACAAACATTGGGATTAATGTGGCAAAACTGAATAAAGCCTAAATACATATGTTGATAAAAGAAGAGGAAATGTACAAAATGAATAATGAAAGGATCATGAGAGAAAATGATTGTTTGAAGGACATGCTAGGAGTCACAATGCAAGGACCTCCTAATTTAATAACACATGGTGAAATCTCACATGAGGTAAAATATCATTGGGAGGAGTCAATTGCATATTCACAAGGCAATTATGATACACTCACTGCAATAATCAGAAAAAGGCAAGCCAACTTAACGATTTGGTTGAATAAGCTATGGGGAGCATATTCAAAGAACCATGTTATAGGGCAAGAACACAAGAGAATTGATGGAAGGATTGAAGAAAGTTTTTGAGAATTAATTGGAAGAGATGTTCCTAACAGTGTGGCCATTGGTATGGGTAACCAAATTATAAAGAGACATAGGCACTATTATAAAAATTTGCGAGAAGATGGAAAGGGGTTGGTTGATGTTACAAATATGGGACTACCTACACTATTTGAAGATGGAAAAAAGTTGAAAAAGAAAGCCAAGTGGATCAAAGAATGTGTATTGATGTTACAGGGAATTTTGGAAAATGCTACAAGGAAGGATTCGACATTGGACGAGAGCTGCGAGCATAATGAAAGGATGATAAAGGTGGAGATATTGGCTAGGAACGCATTAGGAGATGTCGATACTCATGAATGGCAGGATTATCTAGATCATTTATCAAATGTTTATCTATGGCTAAATAGAGCCTAAACTCTTTTTTTAATTAGTTAAGTAAAATAGAACATTTGTGAAGGGATGTGTCCCTTCCAAGTTTTGATGTATTTATATCTGTTCCATAGTAATGCAACAGATATAGGCATTAGGAGATATTCAATAGATAGCTTTCTAGAAAAATGCTTTCATATGCAGAGACTCATATGCATGTATTTTGATGGAGGAAATGAAGATATCTAAGTTATGGATAAGATTTTGGTATCAACTATTTGTTAAATTTATATAGTTATTTGATTATCTCCATTCTGATGCTTCTCTATTTTCAAATTGATATAACAATTTTATACTCAGTTTATCATTGTAGATTTTCTATATATGTGTGATTTGGTTATTCGGTTCTCTCAAGTAGGGATTAAAATATTTTAATCAATCACAACAATTGGGAAGTGTTAGTTGGATTAATAAGAAGAATCACATAACTAGAATTTCCATTCTATCTCAAGAAGAGTTTGTCAATTATTCACTTGCATGTTTACACAAGTTGTAAACAATTTTTGTGCTTGATAATTTGAATTATTGCCATTATTGAAATCCACATTTACAGATATTCATTAGACTCCATATACCCAATAAGGCACTAGTCTCCCCTTGTATTCTTTTATAATTTTCATTATTCTTATTTATTTTACACTTACATTTACAAATACACATACATATGCATTTACTGTTTTCATTTATTTCTCATGTAGTTTAATAGTTTGATCATTTCATATTATATGTGTTGAAGACTTTAGAATTTCAATTACATTAATTTATGGATATGTTGTATCTATAACACTACAAAACCATATGCTCTTTGCATTTACACTTGCATTTAGAAATACACATTTATATACATAAATATAGATTTCTTTAATGATATGTTGCATTTATTGTTCTAGGAGAGCATCCAGTAATTGCATTTACATTTACATTTAAAAATACAAATACATACATACATACATATTTATGCATCCTATGCCCTATTCATGCATCCTACAATTACAACAGTATCCATGGGACCTCTTACACAAGCTACAGTAATCACAAAAAGTGTAAGAGCCCCTTTATATCATGTTTGGACTACAAAACCCTCAAAAATAGGGTAACCGGGCTGTATGCAAAGAAATGAAGCTTTCTAACTCAAATCAACGCCTTAAGCCCTCAAATCAAATTCAAATCAAAGCTAACACATATCTGGCACTTTTTTCTCTAATAGCTAAGATGAATTCCATTAGGCTTGTACTCTCCTTGGTTGCAACATAGAGATTTGAAGTCCATAAATAGATGTCAAAAGTGCCTTCTTGTATGGAGACTTATAGGAAGAATTTTACATGTTTTAAACTCTAGATTTTATCAATAGTGATAACTCCAACTCTGTGTGAACATTGAAAAATCATTGTGCAGATTGAAATAGGATCCTTGAGATTTGTATGAAAAGATCAAAATGTTTCTCATCAATTCTAGTTTTATATGGATTCCTCATGACCCTATAGTCTACACTCAAATAGTAGATAGGAAATTCTTGAGTTTTATACTCTATGTTGATAATTGAATAACTATGGGATCTTACACCAAGTAGATTCATGATTTGGAAGTATACTTAGTGAGGCATTTTAAGATGATTGACTTAGATTTGTTACATTTTTTCCTTGGTTTAGAAATTTTATAGTCTACCAAAGAAATTTTTTTAATTAATCCAAATATGCTCAAGGCATTATTTGATGCTTCAACATAGAAAATCCAAGTTCACACCAACTCCTTTTTAATTTGGATTCAATCATTCTACCATGCTTTCTTCTCCTACAATTGATTGTACACTCTATAACACTACAAAACCATATGCTCTTTGCATTTACACTTGCATTTAGAAATACACATTTATATACATAAATATAGATTTCTTTAATGATATGTTGCATTTATTGTTCTAGAAGAGCATCCAGTAATTGCATTTACATTTACATTTAAAAATACAAATACATACATACATATATATTTATGCATCCTATGCCCTATTCATGCATCCTACAATTACAAAAGTATCCATGGGACCTCTTACACAAGCTATAGTAATAAAAAAAAGTGTAAGAGCCCCTTTATATCATGTTTGGACTACAAAACCCTCAAAAATAGGGTAACCGAGTTGTATGCAAAGAAATGAAGCTTTCTAACTCAAATCAATGCCTTAAGCCCTAAAATCATATTCAAATCAAAGCTAACACATATCTTCACGACATGGAATTGATTTCACATCAAAATATGTCTACATGTGACTATATAGTGCTGCATAACAAGAAAAATATAGAAATTTTGAAGAAAAACACATATTTTCAAATGTCAAGAGCTTGTATTTTAAATCCTCAACCATAAACAACCATTACAATGATCACTTTATGCATTTTAAAGGCCTTTACACCTCAACCACTGGAAAACCACCTCTAGAACTTACTTTTTAATCTTTTATGATCACATGAAACATAAAACACACTAATTTCAAGGTTGTTAACATCACTATTGAAATGCTTTAATTTTTTGACCTTTCAAACATTAAAAAGTACATCATTAAATTAATTATGTAATGGCATAAAAATTAAAAACATCATGAATTAATTATGTAACCACATAAGTCAAATATAATTCTATCAAGAAATTAATATCAAATAGATAATATAATCACATAACTCATACATTTCAATGTCATTGATCTTCTTCTTCATCCAACTCTTTGTCTGTATCATCCAATCCAGATTCGACATTGTAAGGATTGGTCATATCATCATCATTGTCATTGATATCAGTTTCGATAATACCATCATCAACACGGATATCATCTTCATGAACATTAACTCCTACATCTTCGTCAAGGACATCATCAACTAAATGTTAATCTTGATCATCATCAACTAACTGTTGATCTTGATCATCATCTACATCATCTTCTAAATCTTTAGTATCTTCTCCTTCCACCACATTATACTTTACCAACCTTCCTCTTGGATCATGTCTAACAACAAATGACCAACCCGGTTTACCTGGAACCTCTGAGTAAAATACCTATTCACATTGGCTTGGAAGAATATAGGGCTCATTTCCAGCTCACTCAAATGACCTTGTATTAACCATGGTAAATCCATTATCATGTTCAATAATAGTTCTCTCGAGATCATTTTCATTCAATCATAGCCTGTACTATAGGAAAATGAACAAAATTAATCTAAAGGACTTACATTCACACTCAAGTATATCATCCAAAATCCCATAGTATCGATTTTCTAAGACTTCAGGATGTGTGTCACTTCTAGATGAAACATTAGTCACCTGAAAGATTGCAGTTATACCAGAATCACAAGTTTTCATCGTGTCATCCAACTTTTTGATTCAAAATTTACAACCATTTCACCACATAGCCTTGTAGTGTTTCACCTGCAATATGTCAAACATGTAAAAATTATTGCAATATCGTCAGTTGATAAACATATTTATTCTTGGCCGAATGTATGCAAAGAAAACAATCTCAACATATATATACATCAATATAATTGAAAATAATTAAATAATATGGGTGATTAATATATTTATACGTACTTTTTTATCTTTAAACCATATGCTAAATCAATTTCCCTTTGTGTAACATTGGAATCTCCATTACGATGAGCTTCTTTAACCAATGAAGCCACACCTTCCCATGTTAATGAGCGACCAAATTGTTGACATCGTTCAACCCATACCGTCATCCAATCAAGATTGTTTGCAACATACAAATGAAGTGCATTCCACTCTTGACCAACTGTATAAAAAAAAATGAAATTCACAAATGACGTATAATTAGTTAAATACCGTGTGATATACAACCTTAATTTATAATTGATGCATATTGAAGATTAATAATTAAATAAGTACAATATACAAAAATACCATATGTAAAATGTATTCCAATTAATCTCCATGACCATCTTATAATTACCTCTCACTTTCTTCAATGTAGCTTTCCCCATTAGGTACTTCCCTTCAAATTTGTTAATGGAGTTGGGATTCCAAATGCGATCTACATAGATCTGCTACAAACTTAGGAAGATATTCACTAATGTACACTATGCTTTGGTATACCATATATCCCTCCACCATAGAACCCTCAAGATGTGCTCTTTGTCTAACCAAAGCCTTCAAAAATTTCAAGTGCCTCTCAACCATCCACATTGACCTTGTGTGTAGAGGTCCACACAATTCAATCTCCTCAACTTGGTGTATGAGGTATTGTTCTTGTGCATTGAAAAATGTTGAAGGTAGACACTTTTGCATTTCACACATTAGATGAGAAATTTTTCTTGTCTAATAATTTATATCTTCTTTATGGATTTCTTTAGATAGCAGCCATCTATAAGTGATTCAAGGCACAAATATATTAACAAGATTTAATAAAAATTAATAGTATATTACATGAAAATTAAAAAAAATGGAAATTATAAGATCTATACAACGAATTGAACAAATATTGCTACTTACCTCATGTATTTTCCAAGATCATATATAACTTGTTTGATATTATTGTCAAAGTTGTTTGGGAGAGATAGAGGTAGAATGTATTGCAACAATTATAAAATGATCTTTTCATTATTTTTCCAAAAGTAATAAACATAATACATTGAAAAGTACATGCATTATCCAAGTGTATAAAATATACCAGAATAATTACCTTAATGAAGGTATGCCAATCATTCATTTTCATCCCTGACCCAAATTCACCTTTCTTTGTTATTATATTGTTTATGTTCGTAGCAAATCCTGTGGGAAAATGAATTTTTCGTATGAATTCTTTTATAGCATTATTTTGTTACTCCGTTAATAACCAAGGAAGGGCACTTATATTAATTTGGTCTCCATCACTATTTAATTGAATGACATTTTTCATTGCATGATTGGATTCCTGAATGTCACTACAAATTTTGAATATTTTTTCTTTATTATGCCTTCCATCCAATATTTTCCATAAAATTTATGGTATATTCTTTTCGATATGCATTGTATCAAACAAATGCACAATTTTTTAGCTGCTCATAGTAGGGCAACCTACTAAATTTTATGGGATAAATTTTCAGTCCCTGTGGAAGCCAACCATTAATGCCTTGATGACCTTCATGAAGCATATAAGTTAAACAAATTAACAATGACAATCATTGTCAATTATAGCATGAGTAAACACAAAACAATATAAAAATATAAATTCAAAACATATCATGTATGATAGATAAACAATTTGATATGATGTATAACCTTGCGATTAATTCTATTTTATTCCTACTTCCATAGGGAAGGTGTCATTCTTCATGGTTTTGATGTAGTCTCTTCTTTCCCACTAATTTTTTTTTCTTCAGTAGTTCGATACTTATGATTTATGTGGAGGAAGTGTCTATACTCATCAAACACCTATTTTCCTAAACTTGTTGAACAATGAGATTTCATCTTTGGACCACAAATTGGACATGCAAATTTTCCCTTTGTTTGAAGACCTGCAAGATCATATATAATTGGATTAAATATGTCAATTTTTATAATTATATATAATGAATAGATTATTTAAAAAATATCATCATATCTACTTCATAAAATTAAATATTGTTAAAGTGCAGTCAAACGTTATAACATACCACAAAAATGTGTTAGCCCTGGGGCATCATGAATTGTCCATACAAGCATTGCATGGAATTGAAATTGTCTTTGTCCTATTGGTCTAGAGACATCATACATAGTGACACCATTCCACAAATTTAGTAACTCATCGATAAGAGGCTCAATATATACATTCATATCTTTAACTTGGTACTTACCTAGTTGAATGAACATAAACATTACATAATTATTATAACCATTTTACTGCAATATATATAAATTAATGTACATGACTATTGAATGAAAAAAATATAAGTCATTATGCAACAAATAAGACAAATGAGATGCTACTATGTTAAAGAAAATTGATGTAAACAAATACCTCAAACAATCATTGACAACATTATGTGCTCCCTCTTTATTGACATCCATGGACGAATGTTATTGTTGATAACAAAAATAGGCCACACCGAGTAAATAGATCTCAACTCTCGAAATGGATTGAAACCGTCTGCTGCCAATGAAAGCCTAAGATTACGAGGTTCTTATTTAAAGTATGGCCATTTTCCTCCATGTCCCTAAATGTAGAACCATCTATAGGCATTCGAAGAATGTCATCTCCACTTCTATTATGTGCATGGTAATCCATAAATTGTGCTAAGCTTTCGCACCTAAATAATTTTTGCATATGTGGAATAATGGGAATATAATGAAGAAGCTTGCGAGACACCTTTTTTGTTAGTTGATCTGTTCAATATCTACTTATATGACATTTCGGGCATTCTGTTGCAAATTCATGTTGTTTATGATATATAATATGATCATTGGTACATGCATCTATTGCTTGATACTCCATTCCAATATCTTTCATAATTCTAGATAAATCTTGGTATGAGCGAGGTAAAATATTTGATGGTGGTAAAAAAAATTCACCAATCAATCTACAACAAAAAATAATTTGTTAATATAAATAATATTAATGGTACATATTTCATCCTTTATTTACTAGTGATGAACTAACAACAATTAAAATAGATGAAAAAATATGACATATATGACATACATTAACATCTGTGAGATTGCTATGTTTGATAAACTATTCATAACCTTCAAGTTCAACAACACCAATATAGTAGAGAGAAGAGTTGTTTGGGAGCCTTCATAAAGGGGCTCGTATGCCTTCTCAAGTACAAGTAAATCATGGACATCATCAAATTCATCTCGATCATCATGATCAGCTCTGCCACTAAATGTTTCATGGATCAATATATTTGTACCATCATCTTCAACTGTGTTTTATGGCGCATGATCATCTTCTTCCATAGGATCATTAACTTCGTCTTCGATATTCACAACTCCATGTTCGTCCACTTGTAAAACCACATTCTCTAGGCTGTGATAATCCATATCATGTGCCCTAGGGCACCCCACCTTTATAATAATGATAGACACAAATAAACAAGGATCATGATCAAGTGATTTTATATATATATACAATGTTAAAATGATATAAACATTTACAAATTCAACCAATATAAACACATATAATGAACAACTTACCAATGGACGATAATCATGCCCCCCTTCAACGTGACCATGTTGCCTACAATGTTTCTCAGCTATTGTGATTGAAATTTGTCTTGTCTTTAAGCCCTTGAAATTATTGTAAGGACAATAACATTTCCCATCACCCTTTCTTTTCAATCTAGCCCATAATCTATCAAGTGTCTCTTCATTTTGTTCTGGACTAATATTATTTGACATGATTTTTCTTTACCAAGCTTGAATATTTAGATCTTCAAAAAATATCAAACTCACACTTCAATAATTTTTATTCATAGACAAGTAACAAAATCTAATAATTCTGATATTTTACACCAAAAAAATTGGCATGCAACCACCCCTACAAAAAAGAAGATAGTCTAAAGTTAATGACCCCAAAAAATACTTTAAAATGCTAATTCCAAAACTTATTAAATTATGATTTTACTATGATTTCCAACCATTAGACTCCTAAAATAAAAATATTAAACTTGCACAACAAAATATGAAAACGCAACTCTGAAAATGCACAAGTCTAAAAATGAAATCTGATGAGATGTTGCTTTAAAATATGATTTTCAAACCTGGAAGTACAAATCTGAAGTATATCAAATTCACAAGCAGAGAAAATTCGTAAGTATCGCAAAGCAATGTCACAATAAATAGTTGAGCTCACTTTTTATTTATGTCGGTCTCAATTTTGACTTCACATGTTCATTGAAATTTTGATGAAAAATCTGTCACAATTTCATCGAAAAAATAGGTTCATCAAAATTTTGACGAACGTCGGGGATAAAATTAAAAAAAAATTGAAAATTACACATTAAATATCACTAGTACCCGAAAATACATCTAATTATCCATCTTTTGTTAGAAATTTTTTGTCGGATTTTGTAGTCAAATGAGTTAGTGCTAGCTCATACTTGCAACAAAGGGGGGGTTCACCAATTTGATAATGTAGAAACCTATCTTCCTCTATTTCATTAGGAAATGAGATCCCCATGTCAAATTGACTAACAACCCTTAGGTGAATCAAATTAAGGTGTGATTCTTCAAATTTTCTTATGACCGAAGGACAGGGGTTAAGATCAAACAACACTTTGGGGAGAAAAACTAAAAAATAGTAAATCAACACCAAATGGAAATCTAACACTTGGAACAACAAGATTAAGCTCAATATAGTTAACAGAACCAAAAAACAAAATAAAAAATTAGAGAAGGGAAAAAGCATGTGTACCTATCACTAAAAGTCAGTTTTTGAAGCTGATCTGGGACACATTTTGTTGGTATATGGAGCCTAATCAAACTTGGAGGTTAAGTTTCCATACTTTATCGGCGCGGTTTCCCCCCAAATTATTTAATGAGGGTTTGGGGGTAGCATCCTTTGCGGGGTCTAGGGGTAGTTCCCTTGGTGCACTCCCTGTCGCGATATAGGGAAGGGTCAAGGGGAAGTGCCCCCAAAATCTCTCATGATTTTTATTGTTTTATAAAAGCGTCGGGTGTTATTTTTTATATTGGTTGACAAAAAAAAACCCTATTTTGTAACTGACATAAGTCTTGATAAAAGGCTAAGGATTAGGGTTTTTGTTGACATTGTATTGTAGCATTTGCAGCAGTATTGAGTTGCAAGGGTTATTGGTTATAATCGGTTCAATTTACTGGATAATAATATTGGACTCTTTGTTGGTGGACGTAGCCCAAGTTTGGGTGAACCACGCTAAATATTCTCTTGTTGTTATTATTTCTATGTTTTTCATTCCTCTATTTAATCTTTATTTGCATTTAATTGATATTTTCTACATGCAATTCCTAACAAGTGGTATCAGAGCGGGTTGTGTTTGATTATCATCTACAGGAAGGTCTCACAGTTGAGTGGGAGTCTCATGGTTAAATGGGAGCAATGGCAGACAAGGGTAAATTGAAGGTAGATAAATTCAATGGGCAGAACTATCAGTTATGGAAGATGCAGATGGAGGATTCTCTATTAGAAGGATTTATGTAGGTCATTGGAAGGATTATCCAAGAAACTGATAACAATGAGTGATGAGGATTGGAATCTTCTAGACAAAAAGGCACTAGGAGCCATTTGTTTATGCTTGGCACAATCGGTGGCATTCAATATTACAACAACAAAGACAACTCAAGAGTTGATGGAAACCCTGGTGAAGTTATATGAAAAACCTTCTGCTTTGAATAAGGTATTTCTTATGAAGCATTTATTTAATATGAAAGTGGTAGAAGGTGGGTCAGTTGCTGATCATTTAAATGAGTTTAATACGGTTACCAGTCAATTAACTTATGCAAAAGTAAACTTTGATGAAGTTAGGGTTCTTTTGATTCTCTATTATTTTCTTGAAATTTGGAATAGCTTGGTCATGGATGTTAGTAATTCTATTTTTGGTTCGAATACATTGATATTTGATGATGTTGTTGGTGTTATTTTGAGTGAAGAAATTCGTAGGAAAAGCTCAGGTGGAACATCCACATTAGGTAGTGTTTTGAATGTAGAAAGTAGGGGAAAAACAAAGGAGAGAGGAAACAATTTTGGAAGTCATGGGAAGTCACAAGGAAAATCAAAGGACAAAAGGTCCCAATCTAGAGACAAGAGGGATTGTTGGTACTATGGTAAGCTAGGTCATTTAAAGAAAGATTGTTGGTCTCAGAAAAATAAAGAAGGATACAAAAAGGAAGTAAAGAGAAAAATGTGGTAAGTAACAAATTTGATGAGGATGCTTTGATTCTTTCCCTTGATAATGTTGATGATTATTGGGTGTTAGATTCAGGGGCTTCATTTCATGCTACACCCCATAGAAGTTATTTTCTTGATTATGTCCAAGGGAATTTTGGGCTAGTTTATTTGGAAGATAACGAACCCTGTCAGATTGTTGGAAAGGGAAGAATCAAGATTAAGTTGCAGGATGGGAATCATTGTCTACTACATGAGGTAAGGCACATTCCAAAGTTAAAAAGAAATTTAATTTCAACAGGGTCATTAGATGATGAAGGTTGTGTTGTTACATTTAGTGATAAAAATTGGAAGGTTACAAAAGGTGCCTTAGTGGTAGCAAAAAGTGTGAAAGTAGGCACCTTATATATTTGTATAGGTCATACTGTTCCTTCTACTTTAGCTATTGCAAATAAAAATCAATGTTCAAGAACAATTGTTGTAGTTCAGTAGGCAGAAAATCAAACAGTTGCTATGGATTCTAAATTAGCACTGTGGCATAATAGACTTGGGCATATGAGTGCAAAATGTATGAAGGTACTTCATTCAAAGAATTTCTTACTAGGTCTGAAATGTGTTAATATGGATTTCTGTGAAATTTTTGTATATGGAAAACAAAAGAGAGTTAGTTTTCTCAAGCATGGGAAGCAAAAGAAAGATGAGAAATTGGAGCTTGTGCATATGGATGTATGGGGACCAACTCAAGTATCTTCTCTTGGTGGGTCTCAATATTATGCCACTTTTATTGATGATGCAAAAAGAAAGGTATGGATTTATTTCCTTAGGCAGAAATCTAATGTATTTGAAACTTTCAAGAAATGGAGAAGCTTGGTTGAGAATGAGACAGGTAAAAAGTTAAAATGTCTTAGATCTGATAATGGTGGTGAGTATTGCAGCAAAGAGTTTGAAGATTATTGTTCCTCTAATGGTATTCACAGGTAGAAAATAGTTCCAAGGACTCCACAGGAAAATGGAGTGGTTGAGCACATGAATAGAACAATAATGGAGTGTGCACGGACTATGAGATTGAATGGTGGGCTGCCTTTAAATATGTGGGAAAAGGATATAAACACTGTTGTTTATTTAATCAATAGAGGTACCTCTAATCCCTTGGGTTGTGATATTCCAAAGGAAGCATGGACAGGTAATAAGGTGAGTTATTATTTTCTCAAGAGCTTCGGTTGTGAAGCATTTACACATGTAGATTCTGAAAATAGAACCAAGATTGATGCAAAATAAAAAAAATGTATATTTGTTGGATATGGCATTGATAAATTTGGTTATAGGCTTTGGGATTTTGAAAATCATAAAATTGTGAGAAGTAGAGATGTCATATTCAATGAGAAAGTGTTGTACAAAGATTAGTTGTAGCAGAATGAGAAGAAAGAAAATGATTATGTAGTGTTAGATGATACACCAAACAACGATATTTCAGTGGTTCCTCATGCTTTCCAACAACAACAACAACAACAAATACCACAAACTCCAGTGAATGTTAGACGATCTTCAAGGACAAGTAGACCTCCAAAACTATTTTCTCCCTCTTTGTATTATATTTTGTTAACATATGCTGGTGAACCTGAAGGGTATGATGAAGCTATCCAGATGGATACAAAGGTTCAGTGGGAGCATGCAATGGAAGAAGAAATGGACTCCTTGTTGAAAAATTAGACTTGGGAATTATGCAAGTTGCCTGCAGGTAAAAAGGATTTTCCAAACAAATGGGTTATAGGTTAAAAGTGGAAGATGAAGGTAAGAACAGATTTAAAGCCAAGTTAGTTGTGAAAGGATTTGCACAGAAAAAGGAATTGATTTTGCTGAATTTTTTTCTCTAATTATTAAGATGACTTCTATTCGTACTATTTTAAGTATTGTGGTTGTTGAAGATTTGCATTTGGAACAACTAGATGTGAAAACCGCCTTTCTCCATGGTGATTTGGAGGAGGATATATATATGGAACAACCCTAAGTATTTGAGTTCAAAGGCAAGGAGAAATTGGTGTGTAGATTGAAAAAGAGTTAAATATATGGCTTGAAACAAGCATCTCAGAAATGGTACTTGAAATTTGATAGTTTAATGGCTGAGCAAGGCTACAATAGGTGTAATTTTGATCATTGTGTTTATTTTAAGAGGTTAGATAATGATAGCTACACTATTTTATGTTTATATGTTGATGGCATGCTTGTAGCAGGATCTAACATGGATCACCTAAGTGAGTTAAAACAATAGTTAGAAAAATCATTTTCTATGAAGGATTTGGGGGTAGTAAAATAAATCCTTCGTATGAGAATTTGCAGAGATAGGAAGAATATAAAATTGACTCTATCTCAGGCTAGTTATGTTGAAAAGGTGTTGCAAAGATTCCACATGGAGAATGCAAAAGTTGTCAGCACCCCTTTTCCTAGTCATTTGAATTTGACTAAGGAGATGTGTCCAAAGAAACACGAGGAGGAAGATAAAATGTCCAAGGTACCATATGCTTCATTTGTAGGAAGTTTAATGTATGCCATGGTATGCATGAGACCAGATATTGCACATGTTAGAGTCGTAAGCAGGTATATGAGTAATCCTGAATTGGAGCATTGGAATGTAATTGGTATATGGAGCCTAATCAGACTCGGAGATTAAATTTCCCCACTTTTATTGGCACAGTTTCCCCCCAAATTATTTAATGAGGGTTTGCAGGAAGCGCTCCTTGCGAGATCCAGGGGCAGTGCCCTTGGCGCACTCCCTATCACGATATAGGGCAAGCTCAAGGGGTAGCGCCCCTGAAACTTCTCACAATTTTTATTATTTTATAAAGGCATCAGGTGTTATTTTTTTTGTTGGCTAACATAAAAAAAAACCCTATTTTGTAACCAAAATAAGTCTTGATAAAAGGCTAAGGATTAGGGTTTCTGTTGACATTGTATTGTAGCATTTGCAGTAGTATTGAGTTGCAAGGGTTACTAGTTGTAATCGGTTTGATTTACTGGATAATAATATTGAACACTCTATTGGTGGATGTAGCCCAAGTTTGGGTGAACCATGTTAAATATTGTCTCTTGCTGTTATTATTTCTATATTTTTTATTCCTCTATTTAATCTTTATTTGCATTTAATTGATATTTTCTACATGCAATTCCTAACACATTTTCCTAGAGGGGAATGGGTTATGAGTTAGGGTTTTTCTAAAACTTTTGGGAGCCTCTGCTATAGATTTGAATCTTCCAATTTGCCTAGGTTTTAGGTTGAAAATTTTGGAAATAACTTTTATAAGTTATTTTCCATGAGAATATGACAACTTTGACAATTTTTTGCAACTTTGATAACTTCTTTGGTTTTTCTCTTCAAAGGATCTTCAATATTTCTTCCACCTAAATTGCAAACAAAAATCAAGAGGGAAAAATGTTTTTTTTTTTGGTGTATGGGGTTTTTCCTTTGAAAAACCCTATTTTGGTAATTAAACCTTGAAATGAAATGAAACATGAAATAGAGAATGAAGAATGAACAAATCTATGTTACCACTCAACAAACCCTTGAATCAACCTTAGAATATGGATTTTTAACTTGCATGAAATGGATTCAATGGATGTGGATCTTGAACCTTGGATCTTTCTTGAAATAATGGCTTTGAATGCTTGAATGGATCATAAAATCTACATCACCATATTAGCTCCAATAACATGCATGATGCAAGAAGACTTTAACATGACAATTGGATCTTGATTGCTACAATAAAACTTTGATAAATCTTCTCTTGAATGCCTTTAATTACTCTTTCAATTCTCTTGAAAGTGCACTTGAAGTCACATAAAAAAATTTAGATTGCTTAGATGAAACATAGTGAAATAACCTTATATTTATACATGTATGTATCCTTAATTTCTTGAAATTCAAATATCACAAGCCAATTTTTGAATATACACTTAGAGATATTAAAATACCACCAATTTGTTTTAAAAATTTAGGTTATAAGGTCAAGGGAGGACCCATTCTCCCATGGGTGAATGGGTCCTAGGTCCCTAAACCTAAGACACACATTGCTCAATGAGAAGTGTTATATTAAGCCATTAATAAATTTAAGGTTTCATCTTCAAAAAATGTAATAAAGTAGGCTTGGTAAATGAATTAAAGGGAAAATTGATGCAATATTAAGCTCAATTAATTAAAGGAGCCCTAAATAAGTGTGAAAGTGTAAATAAATGCATTTTACAACACTATTTAATAAGGTACAATTAGGTCCAAACCAACTAAGATGGTCCAAACAAGTGCAAAATGCTTGCATTGTGTTAGAGCCTTATAATCAGAGGGATTTCTTAATACTTATTATAATATAAATAATAAAATAAAATATGGTCACACCAAGGTCATACAAGTTCAATAAAAACCTACCTTGATCTTTTGAAACCATTCTTAGATATCTTTTAGTAATACCACAACCAGCTACTAGAAGTATCACTAAGTATCCCTTAAACCCTTCTAATATGGTTTATATTATGTATACTATTATTTAGATATTTAGTATTAGGGGGATTGACTATTCAAGTTTATGTGGAAATTTTCAAGATTGAGACGTATACATATTTTAAAATAAATATTTTCTATAAGATGAAAAATTCATTATGACTTATCTAGGTTTCTTGTTCCAAATATTTAATGCATAAAATTAAAATCAAAATTATTTTGAATCAAGTATGAATGTAGGTAGTGCCCTTGGTTGATCTAGGCTTGATGTAATAAGAGAATATAAAAAATCTAACCAAAAATAAGTGCATAGGATAATTGGTTAAAATACAAAGGAATTTTAATTAAATATACTAGTGTATATGGAGGAGGCATAGAAAATGAAAACTTAGGTAGAAATGAAAATATGATTGATTATTAATATATAATGGATTCGTGGGGAAGATTGTTGTGGTGGTCTTTGAGGTCACCATGCTTTTTATGTGTGTTGTGGCCTTCATTGGAGCTTCTTCTATGCAGCCTGTGTTGGTTTTGCTCATGCTACCCTTTGTTCGTTGGTGAAGGATGGAGTGGATTGTGGCGTGGCTTATGGAGGATTCATTTTTTCCTCTTTTACTTGTGTGGCATCTGGCAGGTTTTTGTGGCTTCCAGGCTTATACCTCCTTTGCTAATAGGTGCTACTTTTTATTTTCAAGGTTTTGCTTCTATTATTGGAGATCTTGGGTTTCCTCTGTGGTTTTGGCTAGATTCCAAGCAACTTAGTTTTTCTTGGATTTTGTTTAAACCTTTAGTTGTGCTCCCTAATTCTATGATTCTTATTCTTCATTTGGGGGTTGTTATCTTCTCTTTGTTTGCTAGCTCTCTACTAGTGGGTTTGAGAGATTTTGTTTATGTGTTGGGCCCCTTCTAGGTTTTGTTTTTTTTGTTGTTGTTGGGGCTCATGGTTTTATCGTTTGAGTTGGCCTACTTTGGGTTATTTTTTTGGTCTCCCTCTTGGGCCTTTGTTCCTTTATGTTTGAAGAATGTTGTTTTCAGGTGTTGGTCTCTTACTAGGTTCTACCAAAGGGTGGTATGGTTGCTTCAACTCCTATGGAGGTGGAGTTGGGAGGTGATTGTCTATGGCTTCCTTATTTTTTGATCCTTTTGAGGTGGGTACTTCTTCTATGGAGGTGGAGGTTTAGGGTGTTGGAGTTTTCAGGCAGTAGTAGACTTGTTGGTCATGCCATTCTCTCCAATAGAGGGGAGCTCCCTCCTTTTGAGGTGTAGATGGAGTTGGCTTCCTGGTTTGAATGGTGGATTTTTTGCTCCTTCCTTCTCTCTCTAAGTAGATGTTTTGATGTTGATTGGCTTTTATAGGCTATTGGATGGTTGGCTGACTCTGATGGTTCTCTTTTGGATTCAAGGTCCCTAAAAAACCTGGTTAAGGGTTTAAGGTTAAGGTCCTAGGTAAAACCTTATTGTATTTGGTTAAGGGCTCTTGGCCCCTATAATTCCTTTGTGTAGCCTATGTTGGCTTGCTATATTTTTAGTGATGTTGTTGATGGGATGATGATGGTATATGGTTTGTCTTTGACGTAACATGATTTTCTTGGATAGGGTTTTGGGTCCCTTCAAAACCATTTTGTAATGAGTTTCGGGTCCCATCAAAAAAAAAAATTCCCCATAGTAAAAAACTATAACATCTATTCTAACAACCAATTCCAAAATAGAATTTAGTAGATAAATAATAATGTGAATTTTATAAGAAAATAATATCTTTACAATTTTTATCAATTGAAAAATATAAATGTAAACTACTTTGAAAATTATTATTTTATTAGTTCATATCATATCTAAATTTCAATATATATATATATATATATATATAAGTTTTAGATGGTTCGAGTTTAAAAAATAGAGTTTTATTACCCATTTCCTTGATAAATGGGTGATAAATTACTAAAATTTAACCCTAAATTATTTACTATACAACCATTGAAATAATTGATCCAATTTGTGGTTTAATGTGTTTATTTAAAGTCACATTTAATTATATTGACTAGTAAATATCATGTCCCACAAAGGGACCCCTCTTGAGTATCCACTACAAGTAGAGGGTCTAATAGATATAGACAATCACTTGTGATCCCCTTAACAATTGAAAAAAAATCAAATTTATCTATTTGATCCACCATAGGATCACTATTCATAAGATGCATAAATTCAGTCATAGGTGAACAAAAAAAATTGAAATAAGGAAATAACACATAGATAAAGCATGCAAACTTAACCTTTTACCTTAATTCACCTTACTCATTAGATTGAGCTAAGTGAAGTGCACCCTTCTCCACTTGATTTTCTCCTTATGATGCGTGTTGATGGAATATGGTTTATTATTTTTACCAACATGATTATATGATGAAGATGATTAGGAAAATAGAAAACCTATGTTATAAAAATTATGGATATCCAAATGGGATGAAAGGCCTTCAATTTATGGACTTTATATGAGGAAAGTAAAGAGGTGATATACAATATCTAATGAATTGCTAGGATTGAATGAGTGTGAGGGTATGGATTGACGACCTAGCCTTATGAAAAGTGTCACAAGGTGGAGGCATGAGAATGACACATTCCATAGGTGTAAGAGCTAAGTGTGTTCACGCATGTATGTGAACACACATAGGGAGGCTCATGAATGTGGAAAGTGAGAGAGGTGGGTGGCTACGATACATAACATCTCAAAGAGGTTGGGTTACTATAACATGAACTTTGCATGCTCACACATGTGACAACATGATGGGGTAGGGACACTTATCAAGTGATGGCAAGTATAGATCTTGATCCATATAAACATATTCGATGGATAGGATTAAATACCCATGGATTGAGGGTGATATGTAATTAAATACTAAAGGAAATGATATTGAGTATTAACTATCCTAAATCAACCAATTAATTGGGTATTAGTTAATTGATTTAGTTAGAGGATTTGATGAATAAGGTTAAAAATAATTAAATAATTGTATGTTTATTTGATTAAGGGTGAAGGATGAAGATAAATGATGAAATACTTAAATAAATATTGACTATTTAATTATTTAATGGCTAAAATAGAGTGAAGTCAAGTGTGGCTAGGTATGGAAAAAATTAGGTGTCTACAATAGGTAGAGGATATGTACTAAAATGTTAGGATTTATGTAGAGTTTTGATCTTAGTACAAATCTAAGGTGGAAACCTAATTATGAGTTTTAGCTATTTGTGCTAGACAAGTGTGTTTTCATGAACTTTTATAGAGTTGTAAAGTAAATTATTTGTGTAGCTTTAATTGATTTCTCCTTATACTAGTGTAATGGCTACAAATTAATGTGTTATTCATCATATTGGTTCAAGGGATTATAATATTCATGAATTGAGAGTGTTGACAAAGGTATCCCATGTTTGCATTGGATCATGCTCTCTTAAATGTCATGTGATGAGTGTTAGCCACTAATGGAAAATTAAAGTGAGCATCTTCAATGTCACAAATCAATCTTCTCATTTGACATGTTTGAGATGTTGGATTGAATTCTTGAACCCTGGAGTGTGAAACCCCTTGTGGTGACCTATTTGCACAAGCCTAATTAGGCCTTTTTCAAGTGTAGTAGCATAATTTTGATCATTGTGTTGCAAAACAACCACACTTGATTTTTGGCTATGTTGAGTAGATTCAAAAATTGTATTCAAATTTGTGCTCATATTTTGGTTATGAGGTATGGTTAAGAAATTATGTTAGAAAAAGGGTGTTTGTTGTCCTATAAGGCATAGTGGAAGATTGTAGAGAAAACCTCCTTGTTTATTGTGTTAAGACTTTGAAAAAGAATTGATTGGGTGTGTTAGACCTTTGATACCCTACTCTGCATCACAATCCAATAGGAAGATGGTGATACAATTGAATACTTGAGAGCAAATCAATTTAATACGTTCACCCTTTTTGAATATAAACTCTAGATATACTTACTAGAAGTCATCCACTTTTGTTTTTGTGTATTAAATTGTTAAATTTTCTATTTTTAGCATATAATTTATGCTCTTATCTTTAATAATTATAGAATTGTTACCTAATCAATCTATGATATGTATAATTTATATTAGAGAAGTGTTTATAACATAAATTTATTAGCAATAATATTATAAAGTTTGTCTCCTTGTTTCAACTTCTCAATAACTAGAAAAATATTATAGTAAGAAAATAATTATAGGAACCTATCTAGAGAAAATATAAGAAAACTCCATAGATTTTTGGAAGATAATCAATGATGCACTTGATTCAAAGAATCAAGAGATGTTTGAATAGTTCCAAAAATCAATGTGTCAACGTTGATTAATACCAAAAAACACTAAATAATATATTCCTATAAAAAATTAAATACCTTATAGAGTGCAATTCAACTTGGATATCCTAGCATTAAATTAAAATTTTACAATACAAATTTGGATGCTACTTGGTGTCCCAAATAGAGGTGTATTTATTTATTAAATTTTTTAGTGATGTTGTGATCTGCTTCAACATTCCCAACCATTCCAAACACTTTCTCAAAGGATTTTCACCAAACTCTAAGTCCTAAACAATTCAAATGCCTAAAACATGAAGTAAACTAGGCTAGGGCATCACCGAATTTATTACAACCATCATCCCCTACTCTTGCAAGGTTTTAAACACAAAAAAAACCTTAACCCCATCCATTCCACCAAGTTTCGTGGGGTTTCGCCAGTGGAATGGTGGGTTTTTCATTTTTCTTCCCTGTAAGGCAATTAACCAAGGGTTTTTGACCAGTTTTAGTAAATTTGCTATAAAATGCTCAAATCTTAATGAAATTAAGTGATTTAAAAGGAAGAATTTAGAGGAAACACAAAATCACAATCTCCAACAAGTTTTATGCCATCAGAAGGCTGTACAGAACCATACAATGTGGTGAAAGTTATAGGAAAGCAAGAAAAATTTGAATTTTCACTGTTCATGCAACAAAATGTCATTCATAACTTTCAAATAACAAAAAATGAATCCAATCACTCCAGTAAGATTGTATATAAAATCATTAAATAATTTTCCTCCAATTTTTATGAAGATCTAACGATGGAAACAAAAGTGATGCCATTTTTCCCAAAAATGGTAACCTTAGGATAGTTTCAGGCGGTTTTTACAAAAATGCCATAACACTCAAAATACCAAACAAAAATTGATGCAAAAAAAATGAAAAGAAATATAATTCACATTAAAATAGACTCCAATTGGTTTTAGGTCTAAATGGAGGTCGTACAATCCGTACTTTGCATGTTAGCAACAACAATGTTCAAAAAATGTAGAAATAAAATTATTTTATTTGCTTCAAACTCCAAACTCCATCAACCAACCATTATCTTCGACAATACAAGGATTTTTAAAGAATTTAAAATAATATTCTAACTACCTCTAACCATATTTATCATTAAGGAGTTAACAAAACATCAGTATACCTTATTATGATAAAAAGTACAAAAGTTGCATTGACAACAATGTGCAACATTGTAATATTTTTGCACCTAGACCCTAACTCACACCTAATGACCCAAAACTGACTCAAACACACATGAAATGATCTTAGAAGACCTTATTACATGAAAATTACTCAAACCAAACAAAATATCAACTTTTGACCCCCTCTTGGGCATGAAGACCTGGGTGCCCCTGCACCAGATTGAATGAATGTATATATGTGTACACCATTTATACTCATATGTGTGAGTACATTCTACACATGAAAAAACACACATGTATGTATGGATGAATGGATGTATACATCATTGTGTATGCACACACTTGCATGCATGCAAATGAACATAGATGTACATGGATGCACATGCTTGTGCATGCATGCATACATGCACAGTTGTGTACACACACATATGCACATAGGTTGGAAAGATGAAATGGTTCATGTACCAAACTACTTTTTCTTCCAACTTCTTAGAGATTAAAATTCACTACTATTTTTTTCTCCATTATCACTACTAAAGAAGTTTCCTAAAGAGTACACATGTGAAGGAATACTAATTGGATAATTTGTTATAGTTTTTATATGAATACATGTTGTAAGTGTGGAAATATGTAAACTAAAAACAATTAAAAACACTTCTTAATGAAACATTAGATCAATATTTATCATGAATTAAACTAATTAAAAACACATAAAGCTTGAAAACATCTCATTGTCTCCTATCTCCAAAGATTTATTGAATTACAGAGGGCTCTCAGATTTGGTATGCACTGTAATTGTTAAAATGCCTATCTAGAGAACAAAATGATGCTAGATGCAATTATCTGATGATTGGGAATGATTCCTATATGATATGATACTACTATACTCTATACTGACATGGAAATTGATGGATGAAAGCTATAGTAAAAACTAAGATACTACCATGATTACTATTCTATTGATGCTATGATGTTATGATGCCGATATGCTATTACTAATGCTATTTGTTGGGTTGCTTGGTTACTATGAATGCTGCAGAGTAAGTTTGCATAAAAATCCAGGATCCATTTCTCATGAAAATAAGTTGTATTTATAGATTTCCAACAGCAATTTTGTGGCGGGGCAACACAACAGAGGCTGGGATTCAATCTGAAGAATTGAGTGGTGAGAGATTGAGAAGTTGAAGCTAATGAAGGGAATGGTTTCTCCCCATGAAAACATTAGGCAAGGTGATAGGAAAGATTAGAGGAAGAAGATTTGAGAAATTGATTCAAATTTGTCTCCAATTTTTTTCCCGTGAATGGAAGTTGCATTAATTGGATTTTGGAAAATCAAATTTGGTAGGTGAGTAAATAGAGGAATTTGATTTATGCTTTTATTTAAATATTTTTGATTTATTTAAATTAGAAAAAGGGGAATAAATAATTTAATAAAACAAACTATAGAAGTTGTTTATTAAATTAAAATAGAAGAAATATGATAATTAAACAATAAAGTTCTATAGAACTTTATTTATTTAATTAAGATTGAAATAATGTAATAATTAAATAACACTAAGTATAGAAGTATATTTAATTGAAATTGAAGAATATACAAAATGAACTATAAATAAATATTTCTATTTATTTAATAGTAGAAGAAATTAGGATAATTAATCAAATAAAGTGTATTTAATTAATATGATTATCCAGACCTTCTGTTTTAGCGCTTTGGCCCAAAGTTTTAGCACATTAATGCAATAGAATGGTGCTTTGACTGCCTGTAATAGCGCTTTTGACTAATGAAATGGTGCATGTCATGATTTAGTGTTTTGAATTCCTATTTTAGCATATTCAAATCAAATTGATGAAGTTTTTTCAAATTTGTCCCTGATTTTGTTGATTTTTGATCGTGTCAGCCATTGGTTTGATTTGATTGATAATCCTGATCAAGTAGATGATGTTGAACCTCATGATAGGAGAGGTCTAATGTTTGATTTTGATGATAATTATCCTCATGATAGGCAAGAAATAATTACAATTTGATTGATGATCCTCATGATAAGCGAGGTTGATGTGATGCCTTGATGGTTGACCTCATGATAAGCAAGGTTGATTTGACATATTTATGATTGACCTCATGATAGGTGAGGTTCAATGATACTTGATGATTTTGACCTCATGATAGGTGAGGTTCAATGATGTTTTCTCATGAGATTTGATCAAAAAGTCTCACCAAGAGCTGATTAGTTTTTATAGGATTTTGATGTTTGATGATTCGACAAAGAATTCTGACTTTGAATATTTCCTAATAACAGGAGTCGTTGGAGAACCTTCAGGTTCAAGAGCGATTCCCATAGACATTCAATTTGATACCACCATTAGCGGCTCCAAATACTGCAGTTATTGTGTGATGTGGATTGGCTCCTTTATTATTCATGCCCCAGATTAGGATTAATCAAGGTCTGTTGACAACGCTAGCCAAGAGATGGTGTAACAAACATAACTGTTGAAAAATGAGGTGTTTTCTTAGCTTAACACTCTGTAAAATTTAATATTGCTGATCTAAGTAAGCTTTTCCTTTGTTATGTATATTCTTTGTGGGTTATTATCTTGATTAATCCATTTTACTGTTGTAGAATGTAGAGAGAAGTTGATAGAACTAGAAAAGATATTAGAAAGATTACACAAGATGTACCGTGGAGAAACCCTTTCGGGAAAAAACTCCACCAAGAATTATTCTATTATTCAATATCTGAATTACAATAGCTCCAATTCTTGCTTGAGAATGCTTCTTCTCTCTTTACCAATCTTCTTCACACCTGCAATAACCATTATTAAAACTCTATTCAACTTGAATGGGATATAGAGACAATATGCAACCTTGTAATCTCCAAATGGTGATAATTACAATGCACAAGCTCAAGCCCTTCAAAAGGTACACCATATTCCTTCAAGTTAAGTTATTTAGTGAAGACTAAAGCTTACAACATGTGCTTCATGCATTTGGGTGTCCCAAACTGAAGCTACAACCTCTCCTTCACTTTGGTGATAATTCCAAAGCTCTTCCTCAAAGTTGGCGCCCATAAACTTGTAAAGCTACTTAACTGAGCCTTCAGAAATATCTTATCATGCATGAGAGGTAAATCCAATAAATCATCTTGGGCACCCAATTTGGCTTCAAGTGCTTTAAAGTTAACTGAAACATTTACTCAACACCATTCCCAAAGAATGGTCATCCCTTGTTAACTAGAGGTAGTCCCTGTTATCTGTCATACAACCCAATGTTATTAGCCATGCATTGCAAGTTAACTGAAGCTAACTACATGCAACTAAAAATAACCAACATGCATGCAACATGCACTTGCATGCAACTAAAGATAACTAAACCGAACTAAACTGAACTAAATTGAACTAAACTAAACTAAACTGATTCTGAACTGAACTGAATTGAACTGAACTGAATTGATCTGAACTAAACTTAACTAAAATTCAAGCATGCAAACATCAAATCCTAACTCCTAAGATCTTTACATGCATTCAAAAGTGTTAACTGTTACTCCGTATAGTTAACTGGACACAAGGTGAGTTTCACCTTACCATGTGAGTGTCCCATGTGTCCCTATTATTTAGGAACTCACTATGGACGCCTTCACATGCTTCTTACATTTAGAATTAATTACAAATTTCAATAATCATGATTATTTTATCAAATATTAATCTCATCCTAATCTTAGTGTTGTTGAACACATTCCAAGAATCTAGGAGATACATGAAATAATTAATGTTTAGGATTTGCAATAAAATGGCATCCTATTTCCAACATTCTCCCACTTGACATTATACATTGCAATTATTCTAAACAAGGAATAATAAAACAAGTATAAGACTCAAGGCCAATGGCCTTCTTGCACCAACTAATCAAACCATGCTAACTTCAAATGCAACTCACATAATCATGAAGCTTCCAAGCAAATGATTAAAACCAAGAGAACTTATCTGTATGGTTACATAAGATAATCTGTAACATTAATTAAAGTGTTAACTTTCTCAATTAATATCTTCCCATTATCAACCAAACCATTACCTTTCCCAAGCCTCTGTAACCAAACCACCTCTTTAGAGGCATGCTAAACCATCGAGTGTGTTGAATTCACATTCAACCAAGGTGTAGACTCCTCGGTCTTTTCTGTTGAAAAACTTTTCTCACAAGTAACCATTCCAACAAATGTCTCTTACCACAAGAGAATTCCAGCCTCACCTATTTCTCCAAGTATCCATGAGGACCTGTAACCAACCAATCCATGCCAAACTCCAAATGCAACACAACACTTTCATGAAGTAATCAAACAAATGATTAATGTACCCAATACTTAAGAGAAACACACAAGATCAATGCCAAAGCTCCAATCATGAATCAGGAACATAAACATGACATCCATGATCTAACCATCTCCTCTTAGGAGATCACATGCATCATAACATACTTATACATCCTAGTCTCAAGAGAACCATGTAATATGCCAAACTCTAAATGCATATCAAGAGTAAACCATGACATCCATAACAAATATACTCTAAACCAAGAAACCATATCTCTAATCACATGGAGATAACCTTACCAATGATGCATCCAAGTCACTGCCAACAACTCTCACTAAACCGTGATACCGAGTCATGCATGGCATCGTGACTACCATCCTTTCTATGAAGATTACTTTGTAACATGAAGCAAAGAGTTATCACAAACAATATTAGCTGAAATAACCAATGCATCATTACTATTATCTAAGGACTCCTCTGTAGAAGAATCATAACTCTCTTTCTTGTTCTTACAATCCTTCTTCACATGTCCTGGTTTCCCACAGTTCCAACACTTTACCTTACTTCATCCTTCTGACTTACCCTTCCCTTCCTTGTTTCCCTTAGGCTCCTTTTTCTTAACCCTACCTTTTAAAAATAAGGCATCTTGGATTTCCTCCTTAGACTTCCTCCTCATCTCCTCTGATAGGAGAGTAGGAATAATGTTGTCCATCTTTGGATCTGCACCATTTCCACTAATTGCAACAATTAGATTTTCCCAAGAATTTGGTAAAGAACAAAGCAATAAAATGCACTTATCCTCATCCTCAAGCTTTATGTCTACAGATGCTAATTGACTGAGAATTAAATTGAAAGCATTTAAATGTTGTGATACTAAATCACCATCTTTCATTTTCAATGAATATAATTTCCTTTTCATATACAACTTATTGGTGAGACTCTTAGTTTGATAAATATCCCCTATTATTAACCGCTAACCACTGATTTCTTTCTTCAAGAAGATATTCCATTTTTAATTTCCACATTTCATAGTTAGAACCATTGAACCTTTCAATCTCTAACCTTGAATTCATTGTAACAAAACTTAATTCCAAAATCAGCAAATAAAAAAAAAAATAAGAGCTCCCACTAAGCTAAAAAACCTCCAATCTTTTAAGAGAAAGGCATCCCAATACTCTACCCAACCTCAGCTCTAATACCAAATGTTGAAAAATGAGGTGTTTTCTTAGCTTAACACTCTATAAAATTTAATACTGCTGATCTAAGTAAGCTTTTCCTTTGTTACGTATATTATTTGTGGGTTATTATCTTGATTAATCCATTTTACTATTGTAGAATGTAGAGAGAAGTTGATAGAAGAACTAGACAGGATATTAGAAAGATTACACAAGATGTACCGTGGAGAAACCCTTTTGGGAAAAAAATCCACCAAGAATTATTCTATTATTCAATATCTAAATTACAATAGCTCCAATTCTTGCTTGAGAATGCTTCTTCTCTCTTTACCAATCTTCTTCACACCTGCAATAACCATTATTAAAACTCTATTCAACTTGAATGAGATATAGAGACAATATGCAACCTTGTAATCTCCAAATGGTGATAATTACAATGCACAAGCTCAAGCCCTTCAAAAGGTACGCCAGATTCCTTCAAGTTGAGTTATTTAGTGAAGACTAAAGCTTATAACATGTGCTTCATGCATTTGGGTGTCCCAAACTAAAGCTACAACTTCTCCTTCACTTCAGTGATAATTCCAAAGCTCTTCCTCAAAGTTGGTGCCCATAAGTAAAGCTACTTAACTGAGTCTTCAGAAATATCTTATCATGCATGAGAGGTAAATCCAATAAAGCATCTTGGGCGCCCAATTTGGCTTCAAGTGCTTTATAGTTAACTAAAACATTTACTCAACACCATTCCCAAAGAATGGTCATCCCTTGTTAACTGGAGGTAGTCCCTGTTATCTGTCATACAAATCAATGCTATTAGCCATGAATTACAAGTTAATTGAAGCTAACTACATGCAACTCAAAATAACCAACATGCATGCAACATACACTTGCATGCAACTGAAGATAACTGAACTGAACTAAACTAAACTAAACTGATTCTGAACTGAACTAAACTAAACTGATTCTGAACTGAACTAAACTGAACTGAATTGAACTAAACTGATCTGAACTGAACTTAACTGAACTTCAAGCATGCAAACATCGAATCCTAACTCCTAGGATCTTTACATGCATTCAAAAGTGTTAATTGTTACTCTGTATAGTTAACTAGACACAAGGTGAGTTTCACCTTACCATATGAGTGTCCCATGTGTCCCTATTATTTAGGAACTCACTATGGATGCCCTCACATGCTTCTTACATTTATAATTAATTACAAATGTCAATAATTATGATTATTTCATCAAATATTAATCTCATCCTAATCTTAGTGTTTTTGAACACATTCCAAGAATCTAGGAGATACATGAAATAATTAATGTTTAGGATTTGCAATTAAATGGCATCCTATTTCCAACAACAACATCTTCCACCTTCCTATCGGTGAGATGACAGTCACTCCAAAGGATATCTGGAGCATCCTATAGATACCAGTTATTAAGGACATTGTTGTATATGATTCATCAGAGCAGGGTGGTATTGATGTTCTTCAGAGGGTATTTGAGGATGAGTAGATTGTCGGAGAGTGGATTCCATGGTGGGAGATGGTAGTTGATCATGCCACTTTGCCTTTAGTGGTGGCTAGATTTGTTGGAGGATTCCTTTGTTCTAATCATAGGTCAAAGGGATTCTCTATTGGTTGGGGCTGAGTTTTGGAGAGTATGGTCATTCATGGGACTAGATATGCTTGGGAAATGTGTATGCTCGCCCACCTATATCATGATTTACATTCAATGGTGTATCTCAGAGGTTGTTTGTCAGCCGGTGTCACTTTGCTTCAGGTGTGGGCATGGGAGCACATAGCTATTACTCGTCCAATTCCAGTGAGACAAAGACCACGTATGAGACCATATGTGTACAAATATGCAGGCCACCTTACTCAGTTTAGACTGGGTAAGTTTGAGTACTAGAGGAGAGTGATCGATGATATAGAGTCGGTGGCATGGCATCTATATCTTGATTGTGATCATTGGGATGATGATGATGTTCAAATGTCTTATTTTTGTCATTCTATGATATTGATTGGTCAGACTCGTTGGGTATTGGAGAGATTTTTTATTAGGTGAGTGTATAGATAGTATGGGATGGTTCAGAGTATGCCCCAGGGTGTTGCTCATTACACCTATCACCAGCCAGATGCTACAGATTGGGGGCCTAGTCTATCATACGATGTTGATGTTTAGGAGTAATAGTATTTATAGACTTTTGATTTGGATTACCATCTATACATTGTTGAGCCACCAGTCATAGCAGATTATGTCGAGCATCTAGCTTTGCATCCTTTTCCACATCTTACTATTCTTGATGAGCCTACCCCATTACCCGCAGAGGAGGATGTTGTTGTTGCACGTGGTTGTAGGTGGAGGAGAGAGGAGGTTGAGGTTGAGGTGGAGGATGTCAGTGTTGTTGGTGAGGAGGAGAATGTTGGTGAGGAGGAGGATAGTGGAGAGGAGAGCAATGGGGATGAGAGCAGTGGTGATGACTATAGATTTGATAGTGGAGAGGTTTTAGGTGGGTCGAGTCCTGCCTTAGATTTTCCAGAGGAGACAGTGCCTCGTAAGAGGCAGGCAGTGGGAGATGTGTCATATTAGTTGCATATAGCGAGCCTTCAGGTGTAGTTAGAGACTGTTCAGGAGTAGCTTCTGTAGGCATAGGGTTTATTAGAGCAGACTCAAGCTCAGATTTAGGGACAAACCTAGTTACATGTAGAGGCTCTTTCATTAGTGTAGGCTCAGTTGGAGATGACACAGTCAAATATTGCAGCTTTGACAGTTGAGAGGGATGAGGCTAGGTAGATTGTAGGGGCAGCCCAGGCTCAGATTATAGCCTTGATAGTCGAGAGGGATGCTGTCATATTTTCAGCAGAGGGTGCTTAGGCCACAACCAAGAGATTACAAAGATTGGTAGATGGTCCCTCCCTAGCAGATTATAAACAAGAGGTTGCCCATATTGGTTGAGAGGTGGAGTACCATAGAGGGAAATATTATGATGTGTTTCCCTCTTAGCCGAGAGTCAGCTATGCGCGGTCTCATTTAGGTAGGACCCACTCTAGGACCATTAGTGCTGGTGTGACTTAGCCTCTTCATAGAGACTTGAGAGATCCTAGAGATCCTGGTACATCAAGTGGTGGAGGAGGTCCTGGTCCCATGATGACAACAGCGTCAGGAGCCAACAAGACATAGTTTGATGATTGCACCCCTATTGTACTTTGAGATGTGATGTCATAATGATTATAGCCATTTTTTGATGATATATCTCTCCTTATTTCAGACATCATTGTATACTTGACATTATGATTTTTGATTTACGTGATATGCAATGGACTTTATCGATCTATGATGTGCTTTATATGATTTTATGATGGATGCATTTACTTTCATGTTCTATATATTATGTGATGATCCTTTTATTATGATGTTAAGGATGCAGTTTATATCATGATGATATGATATGATATATGATGTTCTATTATGATGATGAATGTATGGATGATGTATGCATGCATATAATAATGTATATGGTTATGGATATGATGCATTTAAATGATATATTACATGCAATGTAAATGGGATGTGTGTAACTTTATAAATACAAATATATGGTGTAATTAATGGATGGATTATGATGTATGATGTAATAAATGGAAATGTATCTTAAATGATGTGATAAATGAATGGATTAATGTTGTATGATAATGATATGAATGTTTGATATGTGATATGATATAGATTCATATATAGATGAAGATGATGTATGCTATATGAATGTTTGACTGATTTTTAAAAATGCAATGATAGAGATTTATGTTTTTGAGAATTTCTTTATATAATGTTTATATGATATGGAAAATGTGGCATGATAAATGCAAAATTATTTGATTCAAATGTATGAATGATGAAATGATTATTAATTGATTTCTAATGTATGTAATGAATATAATGATGCAACTATATGACTATGATGATGTTTTTGTTAATTTCAAGTATACTTAAAATCTAATTTATGAGAAAAAGATCAACATTAATTTGAATCCCTCATGAGCTTTTTGTAACAAACACTCTACAGATGCAAAACTATTATGAATGTAATCTAATTTAACCATGCAAATCTACATGAAAATATAGGCATTTTAATAGTACTTTTTGTGCTTTGTATCATCATAGAACTTTTAAAATGTTGAAAGTGAGTTCAAGCATCAATGGTATAATGTAGACCAATGATGACCTAAGTACTACTTTCATGATTTTTGATATTGCAAGCAAACACAAGCATCGAGGTATAATTAAACCAAGATGACCTAAGAATCTCTTGCATAAATAGACAAGAATTAATCACATTCCTATGTGAATTGGAATGTCATCAGTGATACTTTGTAGAGCACGTCTCATGACAATTCACACAATATTGATGATTAACTCACAGATAGCAGAAAAAAGAAAATACCATTCTTCTTCTTAGCTTCTCTAGTTCAGTACATCATTGAGTTGCTCCAAAGAAATGATAACAATGATAAAATTAAAACATATCCAACATTTTTCTTAAAAGTATTTAAATAATGGGTATGTGCAGGATCATAATGGAAAAAATAAGCCCTTAAGTGGCGAAAAATTTAGAAAAATCAGAGTTAGGCAACTTGATTTAAAATTTTGAATAAGTTATCTATATTATTTCAAAAATATGTAAGAATAGAATCTATAGAAAATTGAATGTAGTTTCTAAACTACTAGGTTTATTTAAAAAAATAAAAAATCTATTTGGTGAAAATTTGAAATTTCAATGGAGTAGTACTTAAATTTTAGGGAAAAAATAAGGTGTCTGTCTAACCACCCTAACCACAATAAAATGATCATTAATTTTTATAAGATTTTAGATATAAGTAGAGGAATCATATCCTAATGTGATGCAGATTTTTTTGTAATTTTTTTCCAAGTAAATAATTAATTATGAATTTTTTATTACAACTTTTAAAAAATATAAAAACTCGTATGTCTAACCACCTTAACTTGGTCAAAACTTCATGAAATTCAATTTTTCTTTTTTTAATCCTATAGTATGCAAAGCATAGAATGTGACACATATTTTATAGTAAAAAATGTGATACCATTTGAAAGCTATAGATGTTTTAAACTCAGCCTATTAATTAGGACTTTAGTCATAATTTAAATAGAAAATGAATAATATTTTTTTATTAAATTCAAAGTGAAGCATAGTTTATATTGATGGAAAGCTGAGAATCTCCTTTAAAAACCCTTTTCGTTTCATCAACTTTGGGTAAAAAAAAGTCGTCAGCCACATACCCTACACATACCCATCATATCGCCACTTTTTGGCCCATCATGATCTTGCACATACCCTTATTATTTAGATTAGATCATCCATCCTAGTTTTGATTTTCTAATGTTTTTGTGATTTCCTGTGATTTTGGATCAAACCTAACCTAAATACTTATCCTAGGGGCCTCGTGGGTTGATCAAAGATTAGCCTTGCCTACATTATGCACACAAAGACCACATAGTTCGACTGACACAGAGTCATTTTTTTGTTTGGATTTTCGATACTAAATTTTTCATTTTATTTTTTTTGGATTTTTCGATGTGATATGGATGTTTGTGGATTTTTGACATGATATGGATATTTTTGGATTTTCAACATGATATGGATGTTTTTGGATTTTTGACATGATATGGATATTTTTGGATTTTTTCATGATATGGATGTTTGATGTGTTTTTGATGGTGATTGTACTTCATGTTGGGTTGTGTTTCAATCTTTTTTTTCTATGTTTTGACATGTTGATGTTTGTCCATTTCATTGAGTTTGATGTTTACTGCCCCCAGTGATATCCAAATGTTGCCCCCAAGCTATGGTGAGACATGACCACTCGTAATGATATGATAATGGATGTAAAATGATGGTGAAAATAACGATCATGTCATGTGTCCAATAGATGGAAGAGCTGATTTGAATTACAAATAGCACCTATTTCCTTCCAAGTTTTCACCATATGTTTTTGTTGCACTTTTTAGTCTTTTTTTTTTTGTATTTTTGTATTTTCTGATTTTTTTGTATTTTTGTATTTTTCTGATTTATTTGTATTTTTCTGCTACTAGGATGCCTTTTTTCCAGGTTTTCATCAAGGTAACCATTTTCAAAAACTAATTCATGCACTAAGTGATTTAGGTATAGAACTTTCTGAGATGGATACTGTTAATTGGTTCATCAAAGAGATCCCCTTTAGGTGTAGACAATTGTTATGCTCATGATCCATACAATGATATGATTATAAAGGGACCTAACCAGTTAGGTTCAAACTTCCCTTTCTTTTCTCTATCCTGTTGATTTCTAGGGTTTTCCTTTAGGACCAAGTCTCCCGCTTGAAAGACTCTAGGTTTTACCCTATGATTGTAGCTCCTTGACATTCTTTGTTGGTAGGCCTTCAAATGATTGAAAACTTGCTAACGATGTTAATCCAATAATTCCATTTCTTGTAGTAGTTCTTGTAGCCTAGATACTTTGTAATCCTCATCTGTAATGATACCCTTTAGTGAGACACAAAGTGATGGTATTTCTACCTCAATGGGTAGGATGGCTTCTGATCCATACACCAAGGCATAGGGTGTAGCTCCTGTTGGTGTTCTAATGTTGGTTATGTAGGCCCATAGTGCAAGATTTAGCTAAACATTCCAATCACGTCCAACAATATTTACCATTTTCTTTAGTATTTTCAAAATTGTCTTGTTTGAGGCCTCTACTTGGCCATTTCCTTGTGGACAGTATGGTGTTGAGAAACAATGTTGGATATAGAATTGTTCACATAATTCCTAGACATCCTGGTTTTTAAAAGTCTTACCATTATTTGTGATAATGGATTGTGGTACCCCGTACTGACAAATGAGATAGTTGAGTATGAAAGATGAAATCTTCTTTCCAGTGACAGTTATTAAAGGAACTGCTTCTATCCATTTTGTGAAATACTCTATTGTTGTGATGATGAACCTGTGTCCATTGGATGAAGAAAGATTTATTTTTCCTACCAGGTCCAATCCCCACTGAAAAAAGGGCCATGTTGATGTGAAGGGTTGTAACTCTTGTGCTAGCACATGAATTAGATTACAATGTATTTGGCATTTCTGACATTTTTTGACATATTGATAGGACTCCCTCCCCATGTTTGGCTAGTAAAACCCTAAACAAAAGATTTTCTTAGTTGAGGTTAGCCCACTTGAATGGGTCCCACAAATACCTTCATGGACCCCTTGTAAGGATGTTTCAGATTCATGATGTTCCAAACACCAAAGAAGAGTACCATCTAGACCTCGATAGTAGAGGATATCAACAATCAATGTATGTCTCACAGATTGATGGATAAAGTTACGCTTTTGGTTTCTAAAGAGATCAAGGTGAAGGATATTATCCTTGAGGTAAGTATGGATCTCTTCATATTGTGAGGTTTGAGTGTCGGTTATTTGGCATATGGTATGTGAATCAGGATTGTCATATGTAGGGTTAGATACTTGTTCTACCATAAACTCATAAAGACCTTTCTTTTCTGGTAAGTGCAAAAGGGAAGCAATTGTCGCCATGACATCTGCAACCCTGTTCTTTGCCCTTGGTATTTGCTCAAACTTGATATCCATGAAGTACTTTTTAAGATCATCTATCATTTTCTTGTAAGGCATGAGCTTTTCATCCTTAATCTGATACACATCACTTACCTGATAGATAACAAGTTGTGAGTCTCCATACACTTGTATTTATGTGATTTTCCATTCAATAGCTACATTGATGCCGATAATCAATGCTTCGTACTCAGCTATATTGTTGGTACAAGGAAACATTATCCTATAAGATCTTGGAATGGTGTGCCCTTGAGGTGTGACAAATAGAATTCTTGCCCCAGACCCTCTTTGTGTGTATGATCCATCAAAATAGAGCCTCCATTGTTGTGTTGTGATATTCAGGATGTTTGCATCTAGAAATTCAATGTCCATTGGATGATGATCCTATAATGGAGCTTCAACTAGTTGATTTGCTATTACCTGTCCTTTGATGGCCCTCCTATCAACATATTAGATGTCAAACTCGCTAAAGATCATGACCCATTTTTCTAGTCTCCCTATTAGAGAAGCTTTACTGAGTAGATATTTCAATGGGTCTATTTTTTCTATGAGCCTTACTGTATGATTGAACATGTAGTGTCGCAACTATTGAGTTGCAAAGACCACTGCCAAACAAGCCTTCTCTATAAATGTGTAATTTATTTCATATATGTTGAGTATCATGTTGATGTAGTAAACGGCTTGTTCTTTTCCTTTAGAATCCTCCTATGCCAATAGAGATCCTAAACATATGTGAGTTGTTGCTATATATAGTAACAATGGTCTCTCTATTGTAGGTGGCATGAGTATTGGAGGTGACATCAAGTATTTCTTTATCTAGTCAAAAAAAAATTCACAGTTATGATCCCATTTGAATGAAACATTCTTATGAAGTAGATGATTAAATGGGTGACTCTTGTCTGCTAGCTGGGAGATAAATCTCCTGATGGATTGTGACCTACCTTGTAGGGACCGTAGTTGACTAATATTTTTAGGTGGCAGAATCTCCATTATTGCTTTAACCTTAGCCAGGTCCACTTCAATAGCTTTTTCTAATACTATGTAACCAAGGAGTTTTGTTGATGTTACTCCAAACACACATTTCGTTGGGTTCAACCTGACATTGAACTTTTCCAGCCTAATAAAGATTTTATCTAGAATTTCTAGATGTCATCCACATAATCGTCCATGAAAGTATGCATCATGCCATAGAAAATAGTGGTCATCACCCGCTGATATCTCGCACCTACATTTTTCAACTCGAAGGGCATGACATTCCAACAGAATGTAACCCAAGGACAAATGAATGTTGTCTTTTCCTAATCTTTAGGTGTTATTTTTATCTAGTTGTACCCTGAGAAACCATCCATTAATGACAACATGGCATGGCTTGTTGTTAGATCCACAATGATGTCAATGCTTGGTAGAGGAAAATCATCTTTTGGGAATGCCTTGTTTAAATCCCTGAAATTTGTGCATATTCTGATTGTATTATTAGGTTTGGATATAGACACAATGTTTGAGATCCATTCTGCATAATCTATGGACCTAATAAATCTTGCATCCAATATTTTTTTTAGCTCAGCCTTAACCATCAAGGCGATGTGGGGATGCATCTTAATTTTTTCCTAACTAGTTTGATTCCATTTGGTAGTGATAGATGATGCATTAGGAGATTTAGATCCAATCTTGGCATGTCAGAATAAGACCATCCAAATTGATGTGTCGCTCCTAAAAAAAATTGGTGAATGCAGGCTTCTCTTGCTCTATCATGGATGCTGCCAGATGTAGGATCTTCTCCTTTTTAGTTGTTCCTAGATTTATAGGTTGTGTCGGTTCTACTAGTACTGCTGATCTGTCATGGTAATGCTCTAAGAGTGTGTCAAATCTTCCATCTTTCAGTGCCTCGTAAAGGTTTTCACCATTGGATACGTTCTTTGTTTTTTCTTTTTCAAAATCTAATACTACCTTAGAAAGGTTTTCACCATTAGATTTATTTTTCCTATTATTATTTTTGCAATTGGAAGATTTGAAACCCTCCCATTGTGAAGTGTCATTATGAGTGAACATTATGGATTGTACTTGTATCAGGTTCGTTACTGCAAAGATAGTTTATGATGGCATCATCATTTGAAAAGATTGGTATATTAATAGGCTCGGTGGGTTCCCAGTCAATTAGTTCAAGATGTCTCAAGGGTAAGAAATTTTCGGTTTGAGTAAGGTCAACAGCTTTTAGTGTTTTGATAGCTAGGTGGTCAAATTTTTCCATAGGAAGGTCGAGTTCTATGAGACTACTCACCTCCAAGTCATCTGTCTCACTCAATGTCTAATCATCCTCGCTTGAGTCATCGATATTTGTTGATCCCATTACAAATGGTCTAGTTCTTGAACTTTGTTCCTCCTCTCATAAGGTTGTATATGCTTGAATTACATCAACTTGTTTGTCAGTGTATGATGTAGCAGATAAATGATCCCATTCATACTCATTGGAATCTATGTCAGAACCATCTCTCATTTGTATAATCCTTTCTATCACTTTCTGAGTTACTTCCTCTTTTGCTTCCCCTGTGTAGCCTAATCCTATTTTGTCTTTAGGTTGCAGTGTTAGAGGTTGAATAGGTTCAATAATACCATCCTTTCTCTTTCCAATTGGTCCTTGGCCTTCATAGCCCATTTTCTCTAATATAGCCTTCCCTTTTCCATACTGATCTATTTTGATGCTGATATTTACTGATGTGGAGGCCTCATCTTTGTAAAGCTAATTGAGAATGGATTTGTCTTCTGATTCATCTTGAAGTGTTCCTATTTTTACAAACCTTTCATTTAGAGTTGTGATTGGTTGTGATTAACGTGGTGTATTTGAAATGGGTTGTCCATATGTTTTTGGTGATGGTAACAATTGTGGCAGATACAAAGATTTCTCAAGGGAATATTCTCCTAAGCCTTTGTCCTTCAATTGGACCTTGTCTACAAATTGTTGTGATAGATTACTCATAGGACCTTTAATGTCTGATAAAGTTGTATCTACAATAGTTGTTTCCTTTACCTGATCCTTCTTTTCAACCCATTTAGATATAAATTTGAGTTGTTTTTCACCACTGGTTGAGCTAGATGTGCTCACATCCATATTGTAGGGTATCAAAGTGTCTTGATTTTCTTTTAACATGTTGCAAGTTTGTGGATTGTTGTTGCCAGCTGATATATAGTAACCTCCTATCCGTTTACTGGAAATTTCAAACATTGATGGTATGTTGAGGGTACCACTTGCATTTCATGGATCCAGGGACAACCCAAGAGTATGTTATATGTTAGATCTTTGTCTAATACTTGGAAAATGATTTTTTTGACAACTGGTCCCATTTGAATTGGAAGTACTATCAACCCTTTGGAAGACCTTTCCTCTTCATTATAAGCCTTTATTGTTATCTTTGTCTTGGAATCAATGGCATTGTCAGAATAGCCTAGTGCATGAATTAGTTTCAAAGTACAAATATTTAACCCAGCTCCTCCATCTATTAGGACACGCTTGACGCGGTGTTTATGGATTAGTACTTTTATATGTAACATTGCATTGTGTGGGTGATTTAATGACACATCGTCTTGTTTGGAGAATGATAGACAATGAGGTGTGGTCAGATGTCCCACCATGGCTTGGAATTGACAGACATCCAAATTATTCGGTACAGTAGTAGCTACTATAGCCTATTCTAGAACTTCTTTATGTGATGGAAAATTTTTGAGAAGTTCCAGAGTGGATATTTGTGTAGGTATCTTTTGTAATTGGTCCACGATGTTGTATTGATGCGGTGTGGGAGTAGTTTTTTTGGAGGAAACTCCTTTTAATGTTACTTTGGACTGCCCCCTCGTCATTAGATTGACTGGTTGATGTTCTTGTGTTTCCCTGATATTTAGGATGTTGATTTGGTTGTCACATGTGTTTGAGCTTGGTATCATGCTCAGGGATGTGATGCCATTGATGTTTGTGTCATTTGTTTGATTATCAATGTCATTTTTCTCAACCTAAAAAAGGCAAAGAATGGTGGTGTTATAGACATAGTTTATGTTTTTTCCTTTACCATTTGAAGAAGACTCCCCTTTTTCATAGTTGGGTAATGGATTTGTAAACACACTATGATCATTATTTGTTTGATTCCCTTCGATAAAAACCTTCTTTGCTTCGATCAAGTCTTGTATCAAATGTTTTAATTGCATATAGTCATTTGTTTTATGTCCCTTATTCTTATGAAATTTGTAATAATCTGCATTGTTCCACTAGGATGGCTTCACCTTTGGTTCCCAATTTCATGCTTTTGGTAGGGTAATGAGTCTATTTGCAATGAGTTCTCTCATTGTTGATTCCAAGGTTTGTCCTAATGGGGTGAATCTCTGTCGATTAGATTGTCTTTGATATGATGGTCGAGATTCTCCATTTTTGGTGTTATTGTTTTGACTGGTGCTTGGATTATTATTCTGATTTTCATTTTGATTTGTTTTGACTATTGTTTCTGTTAGATTGAATACTGGTTTACTATTTTACATGCCAGTTGTAGCATTGTTGCTTCCAGTATTTCTATTTTTTTGCCAAAATTTTGGTTTATCATTGTTTGCATATGGATTTGAGGAATTGGCATTGTTTGATGTGTCATTATAATGCTTAATTACTCCTCGTTTGACTAGGGCTTCTTCAATTTTAAGCCCATTCTCAATCACTTTTTTGAATGTCAGAGGACATTGTAATTCCAATCTATAACTCATCTGACCATTTAAGTTGTCAATAAATAATTCAATATTTTCCTCTTTAGGTATAGATCGAGGATATCTAGCGAACAACTTTCTCCAATGTTGTAATAAGGATAGGAATGTCTCACCCTTCTTGTGTTTCATGTTATACAAATCCTTTATGGTTACATCATGTTGAATGTTGAAAGAGAATTGTGTGATAAATTTGTTAACCAGTTCTTCCAAGGATCGAATCCCTGGTGGAAACTTGGAGAACCATTCAATGCAATGTGCTCCCAAACTCCTAGGAAATAACCTCACGAGGTTTGTATCTTCTTGTGCAAACTTAAGGCTCATTGTTCTAAATTCCTGTACATGGTCAATCAAATCCAATTTGCCATTGTATTTGTCATATTTAGGAAACTCACACTATCTAGGGAAAGGTATCATATCCACACATGAATGAAAAGGGTAAGCACAAATGTCTTGTAATAAATAGCTCTTTGTGGTTCCTATTTGCATGCTTTGAATCTATTGTTACAGATTTTTCATTTGAGTTGTTAAAGCCACTACTTGATATGTGTCATGGGTGTGGTGTGGTTTTGTTTCATTTGTCCTAGGTGTTCCCTTCAATCGATTGATATTGAAGTCTTTAGGAAGTTTAGTATCTAACTTTGCTAACATCAAGAGATATTTCTCCATGTCTTGTTCTAAGACCTTCTCCATGAATTTATGAAAATTTGGATCCTATTGGGTGTGTTGTATATCTTCTTGTGTTATTTCATTGGTATCTTGTTGTTGAAATTGGTAAAAGGGGGTTTCTTCAGTCATGTTTGGATTTTCAATTTCTTTCACTCTGAGATTTGTTTTTGCAACCTTTTCAAGATTGGAATACAATTTTTGGTTATTTTTACTAAACTTGGATCTTTTTTGTTGGGATTAGTGTCAATTTGATTTTAACAAATCCAAATAGAATGATGTATTCTATTGATGAGGCTAAGTTAAAAATCTAATTACCGAGTCCTTGTTTCGTGATGGTAGGATGTCAAAATCCTGATGATGAAACTTGACTCAAATAATCTAGATTTGTTTTGATAATTGGACACTTTGTATTTTGCAAGATCTAGGTTTATTTTTGACAACAATTTTGACTTGTAAGAACCTACTTTGTTTCAAGTTTTTAGGACACTGTTTGATCTATGAAATGTTTATGACTAGTAAAATCCTATGTTTCTGATGTCAATAAATATGACAGTAGTTTCTGAAGGTTCCCTATTTTTCTATTCTGTGGAAGTGCTAATATAGAGGGCAGAAGCACTAAAATAGAATGCAGAAGCACTATCAAATAGAGAAGTGCTAAAATAGAGCGTAGATGCGTTAACTGGTGAATTTTGTGACTGATAATGTTCAATACTAATAGATGCACTATAATTTGATCAGAAGTGTTGAAACAAATGACAGAAGCACTATTTTTTACTGTGGGATCACTAAAAGATAGCATAGAAGTGCTAGAACAGCCTATAGAAGCACTATGACACTGGTATTTGTTGATCACTGGTAGATTTTGATTTGTTGCTGACAAAAGCACTATAATATTTCTCAAAAGTGCTAAAATAGATGGTAGAAGCACTATAGTTTCTTGTTTATTCCAAGCGGGGGTGGTAATATGGGTCTCTTAGCTGCTATGTCTGATTTTTCTTCTTCTTCGTCTAAGACTATGCATGTTGTGAGAAAATGTTGGGGTGTTTCATTTTTCTCAAAAATTAATGTTCTCAAATTTTTGATGATGTTAGTTTGGGTACCTTCAATGTGTACGTTACCTGGCTGAAATATTGGGGTGGTTAATCCTAGTTGTTGAACAAGAGTTGTTGGTCACCAAATGGACATAAGGTATGTTGTATGGTGGTTTCAATACCTTATCGCAATGCCATTCACTACCTATTGCTAGGCAGGAGGTAGTAACATGGTTCTTCCTATTGCTATGTTTTCCTTTTCTTCTTCGTTCAGAATGATACATGCTGAAAGAAATTGGGGTATGTGCAGGATCATGGTGTGCCAAAAAGTGGCAATATTTGTAGGGTATGTGGCTGACAACTTTTTTTCACCCAAAATTAATGAAACAAAAAGGTTTTTTAGAGGAGATTCTCAGCTTTCCAAAAATATAAATTATGATTTAATTTGAATTTAATAAATAATTATTATTCATTTTCTATTAGAATTACGACTAAAGTCCTGATCGATAGGCTGATTGAAAAACATCTATAACTTTCAACGGTATCATATTTTTGAATCCAAAACATGCGTCACATTCTATGCTTCACATACTATAGGATTAAAAAATAAAAATAAATTTCATGAATTTTTGACCAAGTTAAGGTGGTAAAGAAGTTTTATATTTTCTAAAAGTTGTAATAAAAATTCATAATTAATTATTTACTTGGAAAAAATTACAAAAAATATGCATCACATCCAGACATGAGTCCTCTACTTATATATAAAATCTTACAAAAAATATTATCATTTTATTATAGTTAGGGTCAGAAACCTACTTCTTATTTTTTCCTTGAAATTTAAGATCTGCATTGAAATTTCAAATTTTCACCAAATAGATTTTATTTATTTTAAAATAAACCTAGTATTTTAGAAACTACATTCAATTTTCTACAAATTCTATTTTTACATATTTTTGAAATGATATAGATAACTTATTCAAATATTTACGTCAAGTTGCCTAACATTGATTTTTCTGAATTTTTTGCCACTTAAGGGCCTGTTTTTTGCACGATGATCCTGCACATACCCATTGATGGGGTGTTTTGTTTTCCTCAAAAATGAATGTCCTCAAACTACTAATGATGTTGGTTTGGGCACTTTCAATGTGAGTAAGGCTAGGTTGTATGATAGGTTCTATAAGTCCTACTTGTTGAATGGGAGTTGTAGGTCACCAAATTGTCATAAGGTGTGGTGGTAACTCCTTGATTTTGGATGTCAAACCTAATGTTTCTAAGATTCAAGTCTACTGTAAGAATCGATCAGGTATGGTGGAGTATTCTATGGTAGGTTGTGGGATGGAAGATTGGTGAATAGGTTGACTATTGTTATGTCCCTGCAAAAGAGCTCTTCTCTAAAAATAGACTCTATATCATAATCATTAGTGTAACCTCTAGTGAAATCGTGAAACCTATGGATGAAGGTTTTGTGATGAAGCAAAATCTTTCTATTTTGATACAAGAACCGTCTTCTTTTCAAAAGTTTTCTATAACTAAGTGGTTTCTTTTGTTTCCTGATTCTCTTGGCAAGAGATTTCTTGAAAAACTTTGTTGTTTTCCAATCTCTAATCATATATTTCTTAGTTTGATTTTGTCCAAGTTGTATTTTTTCAGAATGATCTTTTATCTGGATTTTAATGATTTTGAAATACACAACAATCAAATCTAGAGTGTTGTTTTTAAGAGCTATAATCTAAACAGATAGTGTATGTTCAAAGATCAAATAGATCCTTTCTAATTTTCACAGGTTTATTGACAAAAAGATAGTTCAGACAGACTCACTCTTAAGGACAAGTAGGTCATCGTTATACTCGATCAACCCACAACTTAAAATTGTGTTGACTCACACAACCATGTCACCCCCTAGAGGGCGCCCATGTTATTATCTTTTCCAAGTGAGTACTCAAGGTTAGATTTCTCGATCCCCTAAGAAAAAGGTCCTTGAAAATTATATGGTGAGTGTCTTGGGGGTAGATTCTTCGCTTCCCCGACACTGTTGAGTATTATAATGTTCAGAAACTGACTTGGCTAGATACTACACTATGGTTCTTAGAAAGGGTTTTCATTTGGAGTGGAAATAATAAACTCCCTGAGGAGACCTCCCAACCTTTAGAAAAAAGGTTTTGGGGATGGTTATCTTGCACACTTCTGGAAAAAGAGGGTTTCCCCAGATTTTCTTTAAATTTTAGAGTGGGGTGGAAAAACTTGGCTTTGGTTTGAACCCACTTAGGTTGTTCTTGTAGGGTGAGTATTGTTTCCCACTATGGCAGGCCTTCTACAGGATTTAATAAAGCTTGAAAATGCATGAAATAAAGGATTAGTTTGGCATTTTGATCACCTAGTTAAGGGGAGAGCATATTCCTATCACCGCCAAACACATAAATAAACTTGTTCAATTTTTAGAGCCCAAACGACAATTTCCTATCTATGTGAAGATGTTGCTTCACAAAAAGACATGGTGTTCATTTTTAATTCCAAATTGAAATGTTTGGTGACTACCCTAGATTGATAAATTTTAAACCGAATTGAAAATGTGACTATCCTAGGATTGATTCATTTTTAAACCAACTGAAGAAGTGTCTATCCTAGATTGATTCATTTTAAACCAATTGAAGAAATGAAGTTTACTGGTCGCGGTCGTGTCGGATCTAGATAATGAATTATACCAAAAGTGTTATGACAGATTGTAGAAGCGCTATAGAAATACTCAAATGTGCTATAGAAAGTGATGTAAGCATTGTAGAATTCTTCATAAGTGCTATAGGAACCGTCAAATGCGCTAAAATAGAAGCGCTATTGAAATCATCGGATTGTGCTGAGACAAATTTGAAATTTTTGACAGTCGAACTATGTTAAAATCCTTTTGGTTGAAGCGCTAAAGTAGTCCTCGAAAGTGCTATGGTTTTTATTGGAAGTGATAAAACAAGCAGAAGCATTATAGTTTAGATTAGATGCGCTACCAAATCTTCTGATTGCACTAAAAAAGTTATGCCAGATTCCTGTACAAAAGCTTTTCATAAAAACTTGTTAAAAACATGGGGTTGAGGCCCCATGGTGGGCACCAAAATGTAAGTGTGGAAATATGTAAACCAAAAAAAATTAAATACACTTCTTAATGAAACATTAGATAAATATTTATCATGAATTAAACTAATTAAAAACATAGAAAGCTTGAAAGCGTCTCATTGTCTCCTATCTTTGAAGATTTGTCGAATTACAGAGGGCTCTTAGATTTGGTATGCATTGTAATTGTTAAAATCCCTATTTAGAGAATAGAATGATGCTAGATGCAATTATCTGATGATTGGGAATGATTCCTAGATGGTATGATACTACTATACTCTATATTGACATGGAAATTGATGGATGAAAGCTACATTAAAAACTAAGATACTGCCATGATTACTATTCTACTGATGCTATGATGCTATGATGTTGATATGCTATTGCTAATGGCTTTTTCTAGGCTGCTTGGTTACTATGAATGCTGCAAAGTAAGTTTGCATAAAAATTCAGGATCCATTTCTCATGAAAAGAAGTTGTATTTATAGATTTCTAGCAGCAGTTTTGTGATGGGGCAACACAACAAAGGCTAGGATTCAATCTGAAGAATTGAGTGGTGAGAGATTGAGAAGTTGGAGCTGATGAAGGGAATAGTTTCTCCCCATGAAAACATTAGGCAAGATGATAGGAAAGATTAGAGGAAGAAGATGTGTGCAATTGATTCAAATTTGTCTCCAATTTGTTTCCCATGAATAGAAGTTGCATTAATTGGATTTTGGAAAATCAAATTTGGTAGGTGAGTAAATAGAGGAATTTGATTTATTTTTTTATTTAAATATTTTTGATTTATTTAAATTAGCAAAAGGGGAATAAATAATTTAATAAAGCAAACTATAGAAGTTGTTTATTAAATAAAAATAGAAGAAATATGATAATTAAACAATAAAGTATAGAACTTTATTTATTTAATTAAGATTGAAATGATGTAATAATTAAATAACACTAAGTATAGAAGTTTCATATTTAATTAAAATTGAAAAATATAAGAAATGAACTATAAATAAATATTTTTATTTATTTAATAGTAGAAGAAATTAAGATAATTAATCAAATAAAGCGTATTTAAATAATTTGATTATCTGGACCATTTTTAGGTGTATACACATGCTAATTCATGCAAAAATACATAATAAATTATGTGGGCAAGCATAGTGGTGCATGATGATACAATTAGTTACACATATGGTAAATGCATTACTGAACCTTTTGTAGTAATAGTCAATGATGGTAAATTGTGTGTTAATACAAATTGGTTTGAAGGTGTGCACATGTTTCCCTATGGATTTATTGTGTACTAAGCACAAACTAATCATGGACAAACACTATATCATCATGTACATATTTAAGAACTATTAGATAATTATTTTCCATAAGAGTACTATAGACCAATTTTTTAAGAACTTTTATTCATTTGTGGTGCATGGTATTATGTGTACCTCATCCTTATCCTTCATCTCTCATAGAGATTGATTTGTCACCATTATATTTTATCTATAAAATTTATATTTATCTTGAATCAATGACATATCCTCCAAAATTGCTACCATTTCCACCAAAAATTTATATTTTTCATTATACTTCTAAATTATATGCCTTTATCTTTGCCCCTTCTCTAAGAGTTGTCATTCCTATAGTTATTTTGTAAATTGCTAGCCCCTTTCCTAGAACTAGTACTGAATACACCATTAGATTTTACAACTCTCTTAGGAAGAGAAAGCCTATTTTTAGTTAAAGAGTACTTCTAGCCTTCAAATGTTATTCTTATAATAGTATCAAACACATAAAGCATCTCAATAAGTTTATGTAAATTTATTTCTAAAAAAAGATTAAATTTTTCAAAATTTTCCCTCTTTTCAAGTAGGACCAATATTTTGAATTTTTCACTTTTACCAAAAATTTATTTGAATGCAAAAAATCATGTATCCTATTGGAAAAATATTTTTTTAGAAGATGTAGAAGTAGTTTATTAAAATAAATGGATAGTAATCAACTTACAAGATTTTCACTATTCCAACAATTCATCACTTCAAATTGTAGATCAACATGACCAAACAGAAAAAATGAAATTGATTGTTGTATCTAAGGTCTAATTTTTATTTTGAGAATGTTGGTGTTTATTTATAGAGTTGAAATTCTTTTAAGTGATGTTTCTTAACTTGAATAATTTTTATAATTATCAATAATCCAAAATATTGGACATCAATAAAGATGATTAAAAATGGACTAAGATTAGTATGCTAACAAAGTAATTGCAAAACCAAAGGTAATTAAAGGGTCATACAATCAACATCATGTAGTAGAAAACACATGTGATATTTAATTATGAGAACAAACAAGCGACGGAATGAAAAACAACTGTGTTTCATTCATAAACAACACATCATTACCATACATGAATCATGAAAGGCAACAAAATTAATAGAGGTCAATATCATACATGTAAAGGGAAATATCAATATTTAAAAATTTCAAGACATTATCCAACTTCAAAGGGAAATAAAAGTAATTAAATAAAATTACTAACTTACTTTGGCTTCTTTCAATACCTTTTATAGTTAATTTTCTCCTCATCAACCTCTTTCTCATATGGAAACCAATTGAAATGCACTATTCTGTATTTCTTAGCAATACACAATCCTCCAATTCAAGAACACTACTCTCTATTTCTTAGCAATCTACAATACTCTAATACTACTTTCAAATATCATGTAGAAGCTTCTACCACTATGGGGAGTTTAGAGTAAATTTTATTGAATAAAAACTAAGGTACATGAGAGATGGATCTATGCAGTTTTTTTTCTCCTATACAATATAGTGGTGTTTATAGACTTATATATTAATAGGGACCAATAGTAACAAAAAACAATTAACTCTAATAATAGGAAGTCTTACTATAAAAAAAGAAGCATGCTCCTAGCACATAGAAACACCTAGAAGATGTTTCCTTTGAAGAAAAAAGATCGCCCTTTCTAGATCATTTTAATCTTCATTAAGCATCAGGGAGTGAACTTTTTCTTTAGCAAATAGCTCCCAACAATTGATGCACATGTACCAGTCGTACACATTACATCTATAACATCTTTGTTGTTCCCATATAACAACCTTTGTCTGACCACAAATGTCACAATAATATGCATCGAATTGATTGTCTCGTAGTATTAAGGGATGTTGATAGTGAAAGGGATGACCTATTATTTCATCTTGAAAATATACTCTCACAATTTGACTACATTTTCCTTTCTGTAAGCTTATCATCAATTCCCTTTTCATTAAATTATCCACCTCTTCTATCTTTTCTTCATTAAGTTTGAAAATTTTCTCTAAAAATTCATATCCACTCCTTGTCACTAATCCATCAATATCTAGTAGCACTAACCATCTCTTTTCAACATATAGATGCTTCACAACTCTTGTGAGTGTCCCTTCAGTAATTAAATTCAATTTCTCTCCCACCTCCATGAAGTACTTGCAATGATGCCAAAATGTAACCATATCTTCAAATGAGAGTTTAGACCAATGCATATTTTTTATCACATCTTCATATACTTCTTTGAATGTTGTGATATTGCATTCTTCCACAAAAAGATATCCCACATATATAATTTCAACATTACCATGGAGTTGTGCTAATTTCTCTAAGTTGAATTTTATTTTGAGCTTTGAACTTGGAGGTTCAGCATATAGAAAAGTCAACTTATTTTGTGTTGCTTCTCCATTCACCTACAATAATACAAATAAAAAATGTTACAAATTTAATATTGAAAATAAATATCACATAATACTAAATTATAACCTTTTTAAAAATATTAATTTTAAAAACTCAAAAGCCCTATTTCAAAGCAAATTTACTTTTAACATTACATCTTACCAGATTTATTTTATTGAAGAGAAATTCTAAAGTGGATTCAGCATGTATGGTAGAGACAATTTCTTCAATCGTGGTTGAGGTAAATGGAAAGGCCTCTACCCCCCATGACATCATTGCAGACAATGCATCCTGATTTGTAATTTTTCCTCCTTCATCAAAAATAATACAATGTGGATTTTTGCTTTCCACTTTAACCATATTAGGATTAGGAAGAACCATCCAGCTCATTTTTTGAATAGCCCTTGTGTAAGAACCAAGCCCATAAAATTCATTTTTAAATAGAGGAATCCAGATAATTTCAAAATTGTGGCCTTTAGACTTGAGTTCTTTATAGATCTGTTCCAATTTTATATATTCAGGCGTATTTAGGTCACTTATGAAGATGCCCACCACATTGCTCTTTAGTTGATCCAACTGTACCTGAAACATGCGTGTTACAACACATTACATGAATTGCAAACGTTTAATATTCATTTTGATGGCAACTAATAGCTTTGTTCTAGGCATATGATACATTGTATATATCAATTTGCTTCAAATTTATAATTTTTATAGTTACATGAAAACAATATTTCTATAGTTTTATTATATCATGAACGTACCAGGTTCTGGTTACTGTCGATGAGGTGATCTACAGTGTTTAGCTTCAATATTCGAAGAAACTCTGTGAAAATACTTTCATTGGGCGGCCCAGCTGTTCCAGAAAACTTCCCTGAACATATAGATTCTATAAAATTTCCAATTATATTGGAAATTATATCTTCTTTATCCGAGCTTTCTGAGCTCTGGATGGCCTCTCCTGAAATATCATCTTCTCCAAATTTATCTTTGAACTCTACAAATTTATGCTCTTTATCACCCACCCCTACATTCACCATGCAACAGGCAAGTTTGTTGGCAGCTTCGTAATCGAAACCATAAAATAAACGGTCGATAATGAGACGATGGCGCCTCATGTCAGTAGAAGGAATGGCACACGATCTCTTTGGCGCTGACTTCAAAACTTGTCGGAAACAGTCTTCTTCTTCTTCTTTCTCTTGTTCTGTCGTTTCGCCCTTCTCTTTTACTCTTTTCACATAAACAATCCCCAGCCGTCTTGTAGAAGCCGTCTTTGTTTTTTCCATCGCCGCCCCAACAAGCCGTTGTAGAAGCAGATGATGATTAAATTCCATGTGAAGAGGGAGGGCGATCACTGCCACAGTTGTGTCCTCCTCAAACAACATGGATGTTGAGCGCTCTATCAATTGCTGTGTAGTGTTGTCCCATTCTACGCACTTCCCATACAACAAACCCTCCTGCACAGAACAGACACTAAATATACGTCATATCTGTCCATTTGACTTTTCAAAAAGAAAGATTTTTCAAAAAGAACCCGAATGATACAAACACGTACAAACCCACTATGCTCAGTAGATACGACCATTGGATATTCATCCTCCTCCCGCATTTCTTCCCACCTCTCTATCAATTTAGCACTTTTGGAAATACTTGCAAAATAGCATTGCTGTAATTTTATTATTCTGTCCATTGCTGCGCCGTCCAACTTGGGACAACACTCCAAGTTTACCTCAGTCAAAGATGCTAAAGTTTCAAAATCATCTGGCAATGTTTCTAGTTTGAAACAAAAATTTACTATTAAAATGCGTAATCTTTTGAGCTTCCCGAATCCATCTGGAAGACTCGAAATTAGCAAGGACTTTAAAAACAAGTATTCCAAACATATGAGTTCCCCGAACCCTGAAGGAAGATTCACTAAACTAGAACAATTGATCAACTCGAGCTCTTTTAAGGCCGGCAGTGCTTGAAATCCATGAGGCAACTCCTCCAGTTTAGGACAGTTTTCCACAGTTATTACATTCAAGGAACCTAACCGGCCAAAGTTTCTGGGAAGCGCCACAATGTTGCTGCAGTCACTTATTTTTAAGGTCTGTAAACATTTCAAATGCACAAAGCTATTGGGGAGAGTGGATAATGAATTGCAGGATTTCAATTTCAGGTGAGAAAGACATGGCATATCTCCAATACAATACGGCAGTTCATCTAAACTCAGCAGTGATTCCAGAGTGAGCGACTCTATTTGAAGATTCGCAAAGGTTTCTGGCAGTGTCTTCAAGCTGATGCATCCAGTTAAGTCCAGCTTTTGTAGAGAAGATAATCCGCCAAATCCTTGAGGTAGCGCTCTCAAATTCTCACACTCTCTCATGTTCAGCTTTTCCAGTGCACTCAGCTTTCCGAGGTCATCAGGTAAATTTTGGAGAAGCGTGCATCCGCATAGCCTCAGACAAGTCATTGAAGACAGCAGCCCAACTTCTTCCGGCAGGGAAGCCAACTTTGTGCAGTGTTGCATGCTCAAATGCTTCAATTTCTTCAGTTCTCCCATTCCTCGAGGCAAAAATTCCAAGTCACATTTATCCAGAGTCAAACGCTCAAGAGCAGTCAGATTACTGAATTCTTTTGGTAGCTGGCTGCAACAATTCAACTGGAGATCTACTAGAGATGCAGGGAACCCAAATTGCTCCGGAAGTTTCATCAACATCCTCGTTTCCGGAATAAAACTTTGTAAAGAAGGTAGGTTTTGCAAGGGAAGTGTTTCAAAGGAATGGCCATAGGGATCTGGTACATGATGAGAGATGACCTTCAGACTCCGTGGAAGCTGTGTGCAAAAACAAATTGACCTATAACCATCCTGGTCATAATTAAAGTTTCTGAAACAGTCTCTGTTACTTTAAGTCCACTCTGAAAAGTAATTGTAACCGCAGAAAGGAAAACACTAACAGTATTTCATACTCATCATGATAAAAATACATCAACTTACGGCCGTAAACCAGAATTGAGCAATAAACACATAGATTTTGTTTTTTTGAAACCACACGGTGAGACTGTGTTGCTGAAATTGCAGACTTTCACACTGTTTTTCTTGTCTTCTTCTCATTAAGAAAGGACGGAGTGAGGCCACTGCTTATATAGGTTTTATAATTAATGAGAAAGTCATTTTAGTAATTTTATAATTTATGATTTAATATTGTTATCAAAATAGGTAATTTCTTATAGGTAATTTGGAGTAGTTTTGGAAAGTCATGGGAATGCAATGCTTTGAAAACATTTGAACAGCTCATTGTAAAATTTAATATTAAGGTAAACATATTTTAATAATGTCATTCTAATGATTTTAAAATTTATTATTTAATATTATTATTAAAATAGTTAGTTTTTCATAGATAATTTAGAGTAGTTTTTGAAAGTCATGGTCCAATACAATGCTTTATAAACATTTGCATAGTTCATTTTAAAATTCTTTATAAACTTAATAATGTTATTACTAGTTTATTCTTATTAGGGTTATTATTATAGATAGGATTTTCATCAATATTTGTGTTCGTCATTTTTCAACATAATATAAAAGTACAAGACAAGAATGAGAAACAGTTGTTTCTATTAGTTTCGTACGAAAAAAATTTCAAGATAAATTTATTTTTCATATATGAGAATATAACCATATACATGATGAAGACCGATTTAGTAAACTAATTTCTCTTAATTGTGAACTTTGAAGGACAACATGTCAATAGTGTAAGGGTTTTAAAATTATAAAGAAATATGTGTGAAGATTAAAAATATTATGAGGAGGTAGGAAAAGAATATTCAAAATGTTTTAAAAGTATTTTGGATATACAAGGTAAATATCTTACAATTTGAAAATCAAAACTTGTTTTATTTAAGAAGTATTGAGATTATTTTAGTTTCTCAATGTAAGAGGGTGTGTAATGTGGTTGGAGAGAAGGAAAGAAAAAATATTGCTGTAATTGGATGTTTCAATTTCAAATTTGTTTATGGTTATTTTGTATTGATTTACTATAATATCTATATAAATTATTTCTAAAGTCAATCTTTTGGTTGAAGATATATTTTTATTGTAAAGATGCATTTTTTAGCTAAGCCAAACATCTTGTCACATTACACACTTTACAAATATGCCTTAAAATCTTGGTTGTATTGATTGGGGTTTTGGAGATTGTAGTACTACTTGTAGAGGGTAAGGACTAACAAGTACTTAGTTGAATGCTAGAGGAAGTGAAGTTTGGATGATTTTCATCATTTGAAGCTAGCTTCTCACTAAGAGATGGTGCTTTGTATGAGATGCACATGTTTTTGTTTTCTTTTTTCTTTTTTTTGATAGTATTGAAAGATATATATACTATGAAGCTTTTTTTCTTCAAGATGGGAAGGGATCTAGTGATCTCAATTATATGGATTGTTTCCCACATTATTCAAGAGCCTATGGATCTAGGGAATCGTACTCTATCAAGGGTCATGTGACGACTAGATAGAGCACTTTCGATATAGCTCGACATTTATTGTTGTCTAATAATTTGGGACATCTATGACTTGAGAGTTCATGGAGGTTGTAATATGGAAACTCAAGAATTCAACTTGGGAGCTACACTCTTTCAAGGGCTATGAGGAAGTTTGATGGAGTTATATTTGGTTTATAAATTGTTTTTCTCAAACAAAAGCTTCTTAAGAATATGTATTTATATTTTTTCAATCAACCTATTTGGTTGTGTGTTATGTAAACCTTAAAGTGGGTCCTGAAATATTAAGGTTATGTCATGTAATAAAGATAGTAAAGAGATTTTTGGTTTAAAATTTAATATTATTGTTAAAATAGTTATTTCCTATAGATATTTTAAAATGATTTCAAAAAGATATGAGAATGCAATAATCTATAAGCATTTATGCAATTTAAATTGCAAAACTTCATATATATATTTAATAATATTTATTATACTATACTTTTTATTACTAGTATTATAAATTAAACTTTCAAAAATATTTATGTATGTTAATTTCAAACAAAAACATGCATTGCTGATACTAAAAAATAATATATCAAAGTCTTAAAAAGTAACAAAAATTATTAAAATAAACAAAATAAACTTCATAAAAAATATAAATAATTTTTTGCATGAGAATGTATACCAGCAACATCACTTACAATAACAAATAAAATAAAATGATTTAATGGCTTCTAAAATTAAATAATACAGCATTAACAACTGTAAATTAAGAAATAATTCTTCCATTTACAAATTATACATCATTAGCAACTGTGAATAAAGGAATAGTTCTTCCACTTGCAAATAATATATCATCAAGAACTGTGAATAAAGTAATAATGATTCTTCCGCTTCCAAATATAATATATCCATTTATCTTGTTGCTCATATATTAGAAATTTCCTATTAACTAATATCCTGGTTATTTCATTATAATTAGTTTAAAAAGGTACTTCTTACCTGATACAACTTCATGCCGTGCTTTGACCTGTTGAAAAAAGCCGTGAGTTTATGCAGATGTTTTGAAGCATCTTCAAAAGGAAAATCAATCGTATCTCCCACACTGAGATATCTCAAATTCTGAAAATCTCCTATCATCAGTACTCTCAACGACTGCCCCACGGCATTGAGATGTCTGGATTCAACTGTGATTAACTCGTTCCCAACAATGGAGATGCCTTTGACTTTTTTGAGTTTTTCTTCACCATCTTTCAAGACTTGTTTTAATTCCCTGTAACTTGATATCCTTGTTTGTTTGGCTTCTTTCTCTCCCATTAAGCGAAGGATGTCGTGAACAATCACTACACCCGAGTCGCTTTTACTTATCAGCATTTTCATCTGAAGAGCTTTAAGTCTACCTTCATCTAGAATTTTACAAACAAGATTCCATTCCCAACCATAAAAATATTTGCAAATATCAAGAAATGCCTCTTGATCTTCATCCCTCAAGTTCTTGTAAACATAGAAAAGCTGTTTACTGAGATCTTCATCTGCAAAACTATCGAGGTTTCCCTGACAAAGCGATTCAAGGGCTTCTTTGTAACTTTCTGAGTTTCTATCATCTCTTAAGTGCTTTGCAAAAACAGACAAAAGTATAGGGACACCTCTACATGCGTCGGCCACAGCATTAATCAAAGCATTTTCGTCAAAGTCGCCATGGAATTGTCCATCATTATATAAGATAGTTTCTCTCAGGAGGCATCTCGCCGTTTCATTAGAAAATGTATGCACATCATATTCCTTACAGCTAATCTTCAATTCTGGTCTAAGATTCTTCTCTCGGGACGTGATAACTATTCTCAGCTTTGTTTTTGGCTTCCCCAGATTCGCCCCAGACATTTTATCAGATTTGTTGAACCATTGTAAGTCTTTAGGTAGGAGCTGATGGACATATTTTTTGTCGACGACATTATCGATGAAAAGAAGGCACGATTTGTTTTCCATGGCCACTTGAAGGCGGAGATGGCCCTCCTCTACATTTCGCAAATTCTGTTTTTCACCTCCAAAATCAGAAATAATATCCTGCTGGAGCTGCTTGATGTGAGATATTTCATCTGCAGTTTTGTCGTTTACGACAACTCTGCAAAATTTGAAGCCTGCACAGGTCCCGGATTGATACAAATTCTGAATAACTGAAGCCGCAAGCGTGCTTTTACCTACACCTCCGAAGCCGCATAATACAACGGCCAGCGCTGACTCCGTGCCTTCCATATCCAATAATGCTTTCACCTCTTCTACTTTTTTTTCTATCCCAACTGTTTTGTTCGACAAAAACAAGAATATAACAGAATGGATGTTAGGAACACTTTTTTTATTTCACTTCCAAAGAAATCAATCTATAGTCCTCCTCAATGCAATAAATGAATGTGTTACCTGGCTCAAAGTCAAGTAGCTTGATGGGGGATTCCTCGAGACGCATTGTAGCCATTCGACGAAGCTCTGTAATGTTTTTATGAACGTCAAGGATAACCGGGAAGCCAAGAGAGCTCCTGATATCTTTTATACTCTCATTAGTCTTTTCAATTTGGGCCTGGGTGGTTGTGGCGGACCAATACCTGTACAAGTAACCAAAGAATAAAAGCTACGTCCCATCAACATAAAAATTTAGAAGGAGAAGGAAAAGCCCAAAAAAAAACGAGAGGGTTTGAGTCTCACAGATTCACAGTGGTTTAAAAATAAATAGCTGCCATATAATTTGTTATTTGGGTTATTACAATATTATAAATTTAATTATAATGTATAGTTAATGGCTATTGATTTAATAGATTTTTAAATTACTAAATAATATTGTAATTACATTTCAATAGTGAATTTCAAATATTTAAAAAATATTTCAAATATTTAAAAAATATATATTATAAAGTATATATGAAAGATAAAATTATAGTAAAAAGCTATTGATAGCAATTTCTAATATCAAGTATATTAAAAATCTAAAGTTATTTATAATATTAGTTTTGGACAAATAGACTTATTTTTTTATTTTTATCTCTATTATTTATATCAAAAGAGTCATCTATATTACATCAATCAATAAAAAATAATACAATAAAGGTTTGGATACTATTGGTACATCCATAGTTAGAATCAAGAATTAACAAAAAAATTAAATATTAAAAAAGTTGGAGTAATAGATTTATGTGGAATAAAATTTGAATCATAATTAATATATATTCAAAATTATATTAAAAATTAGACAAAGAGAAAATTAAAGAAATTAATTCAAGAAATAAAATATGTCTGAAGAGGTGGGATGGAGGGAAGGATAGGGGATCACAATCAACATCATTAACCAAAACATAACCAAAACATTCTTGGGTGAGATGTTCAAAATAATATTTTTGTGTCATTTTTCATTAAGTTAAATCAAATTTAAACGCAACCATTTGTGGATTAAAAGAAAAAAGTTTAAAATTGTGACACTTGAAGTCAATCCAAGAGTCTCCAATGAATAATTTTACATAAGAAGTTTTTTTGGATAAAAAATCTCACACAAAAACTTTTTGGTTTGTATGGTATCATGTGTTTCAAGCTAAATACTTTACTGGCATATAAATAATGAAGAATGGCCACTCCATCTTGTATTTTTCATGAAATTATTTTGAGTGAAACTATTTCACTTAAAAATTATTTGAACTAGCACCCTACCTAACAATTTAGCCCCATCCTCTTTGCAAATTTAGCAAAACTGTAACTTTTATCTAGATTTCTTGAATTAGTGAATATTTTCAACAAAATCTAAAAAATACCCTTTTCTAGGACAAAAAGCTTTGACTTTAAGATTATATTTTATAAATTGTTTAATTATTATAATATTATTTTTTAATTTTCTAAAAGTCATTATAATAAAATATAAGGCTGATTGAAAATTTAAAAAGTTATACAATTTTTTTTTTCAAAAAGTTCAAACAAATATCTAGTGCACTAGAGGAGATAACGATCTTTGTAAATATAGTAAAACCTCAACATCTAGTTTAGATTCCTTGAGCTAAATATATTTTCATCAAAATTTGAATTAAATATTTGAATTTGAGTATATATATTTTTTCATTTTTTTATTTTTTTTGAAACTTACCACAAGTAGATCATTTTAATAAAATATATATCTTATTGAAATATAAAAAAACATGCAAAATTTATTTCAAAAAGTTAAGAAAAATATGATGCACAAGAAGAGATGACCCTCTTTGTAAATTTAGTAAACCCTTAACTTCTAGATTAGATTTCTTGAACTAGTTATATTTTTAACAAAATCTAAAAATACCCTTTGTTAGGGCTCAAAACTCAAAATTTGAGAATATATAATTTATATATTTTAATTATTTTAGCATTATTTTTTTTCAATTACCAATTCATTATAATAAAATATAAAATATAAAGAAAATTCAAAATTCAAAAAGAATAAAATATATTATTTCAAAAAGTTAAGAAAAATATGGTTCATTTGAGGAGATAATCCTATCCAAAAGGTAAATAGTTTAGACATAAGTGAAGGCACATAGACCTCATTTTATATATATATTTTTTAGGAAATATTTTTTCTATAAAATTTATAAAAGACCTATATCAAAATGGGTGATCCCACAATAGTGGTTTACAATTTTTGGTCAAACTAGACATTCAAATTACTATTTTTAACTAAATCTTCACATCTGGGTAGCTATAGCGGCTAAACCATGAAGAATTTGAAGATAATGAAAACTAGAGTCTCATCACATTTTTTCTGTAGATTCTAAAAATATTTTTTTCAAAATTTTTGGAATCATTTTACACTTCTTTTTCCATCTCCCATGAAAACTGGTTTTTTCAAAAAATAGCATTTTTAAAAATTGATGCAGACCGTATAATGCATAACTTTTTTTCCATAAAGGATAAAATTCTAATTCTTTAATTTAGATTTGTAACTCTGATACCTAGTGCTTCCACTTCGTTAGACATTTTTTTATTGAATATTTTTTCTTTAATCAAGTTTCAAAGTCAAACAAATTACAATTAGACATAGTGCGACCGTATAACGCATAACTTTTTTTGTATATATCAAAATTCAATTTTATTTATTTGTTCGATCAAGGACTTCAATATCTGGTGCACTCATATTTTTCAAATTTTTTTTTGATAATCTGCAATTTTTCCACACGTGCAGAACATAGACCTTCATTTTCGATGAAAAACCTATGTTTAATAAAAATGAAAAAACAAATACATAATAAAACCAAAACATATTAAGATTATATTCATTAGATAGCTTATTCCAAGGACTACCTGATTCCAGTTGGGTTTGTGAAGATTCATCCATTTTCATCATCAACCCGAGCTCCGAAGTGCCAAAATTTAGGGTTTTTTTGTGTCTCAGAGGAGGGATGAGGAATAAGGGGGTTGAATGAACCCCCAAGGGTTCAAGTGAACCCCCCTTTTATAAGGGTTTTTGTTGGAATTTTTGGCAGGAAAGAATTAAAAGGGTTCGCCTGAACCTAGGTTCTAGCAAACCCCTAATGAGTTCGGTTGAACCAGTATGTTTGTACGAACCCCTAAAATCAATATTTTTACCATGCATTCATTTTCTGTGAGTTTTCCTTCCTCACTTCAATTGTAAACCACTATTGTGGTTCACTCATATATATTTTTTAAGTTACACTGAAAGTTTAAACAATTAATTATTTTATACCTATTTAAATTCAAAATACATATGCCACATTTAGATGTTTCAATTTGAAAAACTAAATTTGTGATAGGAATTTCCTTTATAAAAAATGGGATATAACTATGAATGCTTACTCCTATCATCTATGAAATTACATCAATCTTATTACAATCAAATCTTCACATATAGACACTCTTCTAACATTGTAAAGGTTATTGCTTGAAGAGTCAATGAGATGTGTATGATGCTTGAGTTGTATGACTATTTTCTTAGCTTGCACTGAGATGTGTAAAAACAAATCTACCAATTAAAACACATTAACTGAAATAAATTGTTTTCGAGTAAATTAATCATTAGTAATTTACTTTAGTGCTCAATGCAAACTTAGAAAAAGATCTCTACTTCTCATTGCGAGTGTTATTGCATTAATTATGCATTTCAACCAATTCATGCATTATGTTATCTCACTCCTCTCTCAATCAGAACTCCACCATTCACTGATCTCATGTTGAGTTCATTTGAGTCTATATAAGGATATTCAATATTTCATTGCATTTATTCAATAATCAATAATCATTATTGTTTCATCTATTTTTGCTCTATAATTTCTCATTCATGTGTAACAGATTTCTCTTCAGAATATCATCAAGAGTTTGTGGGATCCTGGATTCTTTCACAATATCAGAACTCTAGATCTAAAGATCCTTGTTCATTTGTTTGAGGATGTAAGGAAGCAAAGGTGCACGGAATCGCTTCCTACGCTAATCTTGAGAGGATGATTATACAAATTCAACTAACTATTACAAAGATTTCAATGGACAAATAAACATGCATAAATGAAATATCACAATAAACACATAACACAGTAATTACCGTGGGGAAACCCTTCCAGGAGAAAAACCCCACCCTCGAAAACCCACATAATGTATTATCAAATCAAAAAGATTACAATACACTTGCAATGCAAGTTCTTATAAGAGCGCATCACCACAACTCGAACTCAGACTCGGAGAGACTCCTTCTAGCACTTAGTCTTGCAAACTGAACTCAATGATTCAAACGCCTCCCCAAGCCCTCCTTTTATAGTGATTTACAACCTGGAAACCATTTGTAGTTTTACAAAACCATGGGCAAAACAACCATGCCACATGTTATGCACTTGTCACTTGTAACTTCCAAGATGGGAAACCAACCAAGTTAAAATAGCATTTTCGTCCATAATTTTGTCCTCTAGTTTAGACCCCCATTAAATTCATACAATGAGTTGTTTATACTCTAAAAACAACCCTCCTATATTCTAATAGGGACAAGGCACATTTTTAACAACTCATACACCTTTTTCCAACACATAAACATGTGGAGAACTACCACAAACAAATTCTAGAATTTTCTGAAAAAAGCTTGCAAGGTTGAGACACGATTCTCAACATTCTCCCACTTGTCGAACACCTTGCAAGAGTCAGGGGATCCAAATTGTCATGGACTTAATTGCTAGGGGCCGAGAGCCCCATAGACTCTAAACACGATCTAAATTTATCTGTGCTCACAGGCTTAGTTAATGCATCAACAACATTCACCAAAGTCTCCACCTTCTCCAGCTTCACCTTGCCATCCTCCACCATATCTCCCACAAAATGATATTGTACATCAATGTGCTTGGTCCTGGCATGAAATGTTGAGTTCTTCGCTAGGCAAATTGCACTCTGACTGTCACTATAAATTGTCACTGTACCCTGTTTGAACTCTATATCTGAACACAATCTCTTTAGCCAGATGGCTTCCTTGCAGGCATGAGTAGCTGCCATATACTCTGCCTCTGTAGTGGACAAAGTGACCACAGCTTGTCACTTGCTCATCCAACTAATTGCACCACCGAATAATGTAAAGACATATGCACTGGTGGATCTTCTTCTATCAACATCACCGGCCTAGTCTGAATCCACGTAGTGGGCATGTGCAGGATCATGGTATGCCAAATAGGCCCTTAAGTGGCAAAAAATTCAGAAAATTCAGTGTTAGGCAACTTGACGTAAATATTTGAATAAGTTATCTATATTATTTCAAAAATATGTAAGAATAGAATTTGTAGAAAATTGAATGTAGTTTCTAAAATACTAGGTTTATTTAAAAAAAATAAAATCTATTTGGTGAAAATTTGAAATTTCAATGCAATAGTACTTAAATTTCAGGGAAAAAATAAGTAGGTGTCTATCTGACCACCCTAACCATAATAAAATGATAATATTTTTTTGTAAGATTTTATATATAAGTAGAGGACTCATGTCAGGATGTGATGCATATTTTTTTGTAATTTTTTCCAAGTAAATAATTAATTATGAATTTTTTATTACAAATTTTAGAAAATATAAAACTCATCTGTCGACCACCTTAACTTGGTCAAAAATTGATGAAATTTAATTTTTCTTTTTTTAATCCTATGGTATGTAAAGCATAGAATGTGACACATGTTTTGGATTCAAAAAATATGATACCGTTTGAAAGTTATAGATGTTTTTCAATCAGCCTATCGATCAGGACTTTAGTCGTAATTCTAATAGAAAATGAATAATAATTATTTATCTAATTCAAATTAAATCATAATTTATATTTTTGGAAAGCTGAGAATCTCCTCTAAAAACCCTTTTCGTTTCATTAATTTTGGGTGAAAAAAAAGTTGTCAGCCACATACCCTACAAATATTGCCACTTTTTGGCATACCATGATCCTGCACATACCCTAGTCTTGAATATCTAAGGAATGCTCGTTTCCTTTTCCATGAAAACATATAGAGTACTCTGAGGTACCCTGCAAGTATCTGAAAACTGTTTTTACTGCATCCCAATGTGCTCTTCCTAGATTAGACATGTAACAGGAAAGTACTCCCACTGCTTGGGCAATGTCTAGTCTTGTATAGACCATAGCATACATCAAACTTCCAATAGCACTCTGAGATGGTACTCGACTCATCTCTTCTATCTCCAATGGGGATGTAGGACACTATGAGCTAGAAAGATTTGTTCCCATAGTAACAGGAACACTCAATGGTCTGGAATCCTGCATATTGAATCTTCTTAAAATTGTACCAACATACTTACTCTGCCCTAGCCAAAGCTTTTTATTTTTCTTCTCTTATAATCTCCATTCCCAGAATATGCCTTGCTACACCAAGATCTTTCATTTCAAACTTTGCTGAGAGCTGAGATTTTAATTCTACAATCAAACCTTTTCCTTTGCCAATAAACATGTCATCAACATATAAAGCAATAACCAAGAAATAATCACCATCAGACTTGTAATATATATAATGATCAGATTTAGATCGTACAAATCCCAAACTCAAAACATATGTATCAAACTTCTGGTACCACATCCTAGGACTTTGTTTTAAACCATACAAGGATTTCTTCAACTTACAGACCAAAAGACTTTTACTTTTCACCACAAAGTGCTCTGGTTGTGTCATATAAATTTCTTCCTCCAAATCTCCATGAAGGAAAGCTATTTTCACATCCATTTGCTCAACCTCTAGATCATAAGCAGCTGCAATAGAAAGTAAAAATTGAATGGATGTCATTTTTGCTACAAGAGAAAAAATTTCACCATAATCAACTCCTGCAACCTGGGAGTAACCATTTTCAACCAAACGTGCTTTATACTTCTCAATGCTTCCATCTGAACCCATCTTCCTTTTGAACACCCATTCACAACCAACAAGCTTCCGTCCTTCAGGCAATGGTACAAGGTCCCATGTGTTATTCTTCTTAAGAGCTGCCATCTCTTCTTCCATGGCTATTTTCCAGGACTCTGAATCATTCATACCAAGAGCCTCTTCTACAGATCTCGGTTCATCAATATTAGCATTCAAAGCAAATATAAACCTCTAATCATTAGGAGAATATCCATACCTTTCTGGTGCTTTCCTCTGTCTACTAGACCTTCAAACAAGATCTGGTTCAGGTTCAAGTTCAGGTTCAGGTTCTCCCTCTTCCTCTAATGATTCAGAACTCGTAGAGCTCTCCTCGACTTCTTATCTTTCTAAGGGCCTCGATTCAACTTTCTCAGGTGTAGCAGGTAGTTGAATCACATCTTTCTTTTCTTCCATCTATTTTGGCTGCACTATAATAGAAGAAGGCTTAGTTTCTCTAAATATAACACTTCTGGAATAAAATACCTTTTGTGCAATAGGATCCCAAAGCTTTTATCCTTTCACACCATAACTATATCCGATGAAGATACATTTGACAAATTTGTTGTCCAATTTTTTCCACTTATCCTTTGGCACATGAGCATATGCCTTGCAACCAAACACTCTCAGATGTCTAAGTGAAGGCTTGTGGCCCGACCACGCTTCCATTGATGTCTTATCAACAAGAGCTGATGTAGGAGACCTATTTATCAGGTAGCAAGCAGTGGCAACAGCTTCAGCCCAAAACTTTTGTTCTAGTCCAGCTCCACTTAGCATAATCCTAGCCTTCTCCATCAAGGTCATGTTCATTCTTTCTGCAACTCCATTCTGTTGTGGAGAATACAGAGTCGTCTTCTCTCTTTTAATACCACAATCTTTACAACATGTGTCAAAATCATTAGAGCAATATTCACCACCATTATCAGTTCTCAAACACTTTATCTTCTTTCCATTTTGCAACTCAACCATTGCTTTAAATTCTTTGAAACGACTAAAAACTTTAGCTTTACTCCTAAGAAAATAAACCCATGTTCTACTGAAATCATCAATGAAAGAAACATAATAAATTGATCTACCAATAGAAGAAACATCAACTAGACCAAATACATCTGAATGAATAAGATCCAAAATAAATGAAGACTTATGAGAACTCGAGTAAAACTGAATACGATTTTGTTTACCATAGATACAATGCTCACAAAAATCAAACTCAAGATTGTAGTCATTCAACCCATCAACAAGGTTTTTGCTTTTCAAAGTCCGTAGACCCTTCTCACCTATGTGGCCGAGTCTTTGGTGCCATAACATGGTCTTCTCTGCAGGCAACTTTGATTCGGTAGATAGAGAACCCTTGGGTACCCAAAAACCATGACCATATGTTGAAAGAGAAACCCTCTCCTTCTCCAACAAAGTAGTCATTTTCACAATCTTATCAGAAGTACTATTGCACTCAACTATGCATGCATCAAGCTGGTACAATGTACCCAATTTGCTTCCTCTTGCTATTACCATAGCACCTCTCACCATTTTCACACCTGCTTCAGAAAACTGTATAAGCACACCCGCATCTATTAGTTTGCTAACAGATAACAAATTTCTTGCTAGTCCCGAGATATGCAAAACACCATCAAATCTTCTAATTCTACCATAAAAAAAATTCACACGAATACTTCCATGACCAACAATAGCAAGAATAGAGTTATCACCTAAATACACCTTACCACCACCAAAATTTTCATACTTACTAAACCAGTTTCTATTAGGAGTCATGTGGAAAGATGCACCTAAGTCTATCAACCATGCATTGTCACCTGCATGAGTGGTCAAGGCTGCGATGAAAGCATGTCCATCTTCATTCTCGGACTCAGAATCAGAATCTTGCTTCTTCTTCTTCTTCTTCTTCTTCTCCTCTTTGCAGTCCTTTCGAAAGTGTCCAAGTTTGCCACAATTCCAGCAGATTGCCTTGGACTTACTAGGGGATTTTGATCTTCCCTTATTCTTGGACTTAGAATGGCCATGCTACTTTTCGTTCTTGCCTCTTTCTTTTGGTCTTCCTCGAACACACAAAGCCTCTTTGGCATTCAGAGAGACCTTCCTTCTCATCTCTTCAGCAAGTAGAGAACTAACAACGTCCTCCATCTTCAAGACAATGGAAGTGCTCCCTATGGCCATGACAAGGCTGTCCCATGAGTCTGGCAATGAACATAGCAAGATTTGGCACCTTTATTCTTCATCCTTTTTCACCCCAATTGAGGTCAACTGAGTCACCAACATATTAAAGCTTTCCAGATGCTCAGAAATTCATCCACCTTCTTCCATTCTCAAGGAATACAACTTCTTCCTCAAGAAAATCTTGTTCACAAGTGATTTCGCTTGATAGATCTTAGCTTTTTCCAAAGTTTCTTTGCAGTAGATTCTTCATAGACATTAATCAAAATTGAATCTGCAAGACACAATCTTATGAGACCTTTAGCTTTTCTATCGATTACATCATATTATGCAGCTAAAGTTGGATCTACGGGCCTCAGTGTATTCTCATCCACCGCATCCCATAGATCTCGATCAATTAACAGATCTTCCATCTTCAGCTTCCACATCTCAAAGTTTGTGCTAGAAAACTTTTCTACATCAATTCTCTTCGACGTGCAAGCTGCCATCTTTACAATCCTGCAATATAGAAAATAAAATACTCTGCACAAGCTCCCACTCAAACCTTGATTAGCTCAAAAAACCCTCTACCCAACAAATAGAACCAAAACTGGCCAGGCTCTGATACCACTTGTAAGGAAGCAAAGGTGCGCGGAATCGCTTCCTACGCTAATCTTGAGAGGACGATTATGAAAATTCAACTAACTATTACAGAGATTTCAATGGACAAATAAACATGCATAAATGAAATATCACAATAAATGTGCATAACACAGTAATTACCATGGGGAAACCCTTCCAGGAGAAAAACCCCACCCTCCAAAACCTGCACAATGTATTATCAAATCAAAAAGATTACAATACACTTGCAATGCAAGTTCTTACAGAAGTGCATCACCACAACTCGAACTCGGACTCAGAGAGACTCCTTCTAGCACTCAGTCTTGTAAACTAAACTCAATGATTCAAACACCTCCCCAAGCACTCCTTTTATAGTGATTTACAACCTGGAAACCATTTGTGGTTTTACAAAACCATGGGCAAAACAACCATGCCACATGTTACGCACTTGTCACTTGTAACTTCCAAGATAGGAAACCAACCAAGTTAAAATAGCATTTTCGTCCATAATTTTGTCCTCTAGTTTAGACCCCCATTAAATTCTTACAATGAGTTGTTTATACTCTAAAAACAACCCTCCTATATTCTAATAGGGACAAGGCACATTTTTAACAACTCATACACCTTTTTCCAACACATAAACATGTGGAGAACTACCACAAACAAATTCTAGAATTTTCTAAAAAAAGCTTGCAAGGTTGAGACACGATTCTCAACAGAGGAAAGGAGATGGATGCTGTGATTCTCTTCTTTCTAGAGGTCGTGATTCACTTGAGCATTTGCGGTAGCACCCAAACCAAACCAGATAAATCCATGGCCTTTTGAAGGCTTGCAATATCTTTGTGTGGTGTGATTTTCATTTGCACACACCAGAGGATTCGTATAATAGACCCACCATTTAAATTGGCAGACAATCTCTGTTGGAATGGGGTTTGTTTGACAGGAGAAAGGCACGGGTTTTCTCTATCCAGGCTAATTCAGTCAGAACTCCACCATTCACCAATCTCATGTTGAGTTCATTTGAGTCTATATAAGGATATTCAATCTTTCATTGCATTCATTCAATAATCAATAATCATTATTGTTTTGTCTTTTTTGGCTCTGTAATTTCTCATTTGTGTGTAACAGATTTCTCTTTGGAATATCATCAAGAGTTTGTGGGATCCTAGATTCTTTCATGATATCAGAACTCCAAATCTTAAAATCCTTGTTCATTGAAGATCCTTGTTCATTTGATTGAGGAAAGGAGATGGATGTTGCGATTCTCTTCTTTCTAGAGGTTGCGATTCACTTGAGCATTTGCAGTAGCGCCCAAACCAAACCAGATAACTCTGCGGCCTTTTGAAGGCTCGCAATATCTTTGTGTGGCACGATTTTCATTTGCACACACCAGAGGATTCGCATAACAGACCCACCATTTACACTGGTGGACAATCTCTGTTGGAGCGGGATTTCTTTATCCAGGCTAATTCAACCATTGAAAGTGGCGAAGCTACTAAGGTAAGTCTGATTCATCATCAATTGGCAAGGATTTGGCATAGGAAAGGTGCTACGGTTTGGAAAAGCCGTGATTTTCATGTGCAAGCCGAGGAGAGAGCACAATCTACACTGTAGACATCCCTCTACATTTGATGATCTTTTGGGTTCGTGTTGGGGTATGGTGTTGTACACCATTGCATAAAATGTTTTATTCTATTATTGTAATTAAATAATTATTTAGTTGTGATGCACCTTGGTGGTGTGGATAATCACACTAGGTAATTATTTGGTCCCATGTAATGATTGTATTGTAACATTGTATTACTATTTGTAGAAGACATGTGGCAGTAATTTAATATTGGGGAATTAAATATTGTAACAACTTAGTAGGTACCAATATTAAATAAGGGGTCAGTGGTTTTGTATTCACATGGTTTTGTGGTACATGGTTTTACCTTACCACCAGTTGCATTTGTGTGAGCTTGTGTCTATAAAAGCAAACACAATGTAATGATTTTAGGTTGGGGGTGAATAGGCTGAATAGGTTGGTTGTGATTATTGAGTCTTTCTGAAGAGTGCATTTGTGAAGCATTGCATGGGATGTGTGGATTCATGCTTGGACACATGAAAGTGCATTGGAAGGCTTGATGCTTCAGAGGTATTCATTGTAACTCTTGTATTTGCTTATGGCTGATTAATATGATGGAGTATGGATGCTTTTGGAGGCTGGGTTTTTCCCTCTTGAGGGTTTTCCCAGGGTAAATCTTGTGTTATCTTGTTGCTTGTCTATTTGATCTTTGTATTTGACAAATTTGTATGCATGTTTATCTCTCTTGGGTTATGTGGGAAATGATTTGTGATTCTAGGTTTGAATGCTGTATTTCCTAACAAGTGGTATCAGAGCTTTCATGGTTGAAGAATTTTTTATTATAACCCTAGTTTGAAAGTTTTTGCAAAGTTGAAGCCATGGACATGCATGTAGGATCTGAGGCATTACAAGGTATGGAACACATGTTGGAGGTGTTTTTATGCAGATTTGGGCTTTTGGGTTGTCAATATTTGTTGGGTTCATTGCAGATCCGAAGTTTTCCAGTGTTGGGTGAAAAATGGTTTCTTGGTTTGAATTTTGCATATGAGGGTTTTGTAGAGGAAATTTCATGAATAACCTTTTGAAGCAAAACGAACCTCATGGCTGGATTCAAATTGGCTGAGAGACGAATTTTGACATAAAATTCGACCTACTTTAAAAAAGTTGAAAAAAAGGCAATTTTTTTTAAAAAAGCTCATTTTGCATGTGCAGATAAATAAAATATTCAAAATCCCGTCTAATAATTTCGCAGAAAAATTTTTAGAGTCGGGTGAAAAATCATTTTAAAGTCCCTGCAAATATTAAAAAAAAAAGCAAAAAGTTAAAAAAGCATTAAAAAATTTATTATATGGAAGTACGAGTCCAGGGACCCGTCCGCGCCCTTCACAGCTTCTGCGTTGACAGTCGGTACTCTACGTCAGTCCGCCATTTTCATTAATTCATAGTACCGTCGGCTTCTTTTAAAAGGTGTCGGCCTTTCCAAAATCTTTTGACATGACTTAGAATGGTCGCCGTATAAACTTTTAGTGAAAGTCTTTAAAAATTTTAAAAGAGAAAACATTTAAATCAAACCACTAAAACTTAATCCGCCCCCTACCTTTTTCACTATTTTTTAATTTCAAAATCCGCCAGATTTAATATTTGGAAAATTAAATGGGTTTTATTTTTGGAAGTGGGGTCTACATGGAAATTGTTTAGATGGGTAAATGGGAGAGTTTTTGTTCCCGAAGGCATAACTTTCACTCAGCATGTCAGATTTTTGACTTCTTATAGTCGTTGGAAAGTTGGTTCCGAACACTACGTTGTGGTATAGGTTTGGTTTCCTGATTTTGTTATTTTGACATGTTTTTGGAACCTGAAAGTTAGATATTCTCGTTTGCACAGTTTTGGTTATATCTTTTGCATACGAAATCGGATTTTCGATTTTGAAGATGCGTTGGAGAGAATTTGCAGTGTACTACACAGTGGTTGAGATTTCTTATCAGTTTGTAGTGCAGGGAATGTTTGGTACTTGTTTGATTGCTTTTAGGAGTTTGAGATTCGGGGTGTGATTATGTGAGCATCCGGATGAGTCAAGAGGCGAAACTTGAGGCAGTACATGTTTTTATATGTTATTTATGATGTTACAGCTGATTATCAGATTGGTGCTTCCTAGTACAGGTTTACAGGTGATTTTCAGAGTTAAGACTTTGATGGTAACAGATACACAGGTTGTCTTCGGTTTTGAGGACATGGTTGGACATGGTTTGAGACTTGGAGTCTTGTATGGGTGATAGTTGAGTGCAGGTACATTGATGGCCATGGTTATGGTGTCATGGATATGCAGGTTCATTTGATGCATTGGCACGACATGATCATGTATGTGGTGTTTGGTGGTGATATGGTTTGATGCTAGGAGATTGGTATTATCTTCTTGATGCTTATTTGGTTCATTGTCTATGATTACTCTTTTGTGGACATGGTTGGAAAATTAGATCAGTGGTTGATTTGGTGTTTGAGTCTTGATGTCTACATGGTTATCTTCTTTGATATCTCGGTTTGCGGTTACTATTAATGTGATAATGAGATTGCATGTTTCAGTGATTGGATCTATGAGTTATGTGGTTGGTAGGTATGTGCAGCCTATTGATTGTAGCAAGATGACTCGGATGTGGAATTTCTATATCCACCAGGTTTGATTCATTGATGTTGTAGATTTCATTAGTTGGCCTTGTTTGTGGTCATTTGTGCATTGGTATGTTGCTTTGGGATTGAGATGATGGATTATTTGAGTACTTGATTAGTTGATTCCTGGGACTTGTAGCATGTGGTTTTATCACGATGTCATGATAAGTTGGTACATTCATTGGTTATACACTTTCAGTGGGAGCTTTTGACAGTGATGATTTGGCGGTGTTGGATTGGTTTGTGATGTTTTGATGGCAATTGTATATATCTTCTTGGCTTGGAGATCTTGGTTTACTTGCATGTTACTGACATTGCAGTTGAGTGTGTGTATACCTGGATGATCTTCATGGAGAGGATGGTAGTCATGATGCCATGTGTAGCTCGTATCACGGTTCAATGGGAGTTGTTGGCAGTAACGTGGATGCATCATTGGTATGGTTATCTTCATGTGATTGGGGATATGTTTTCTTAGCTTAGAGTGTTTGTTATGATGTCATGGTACACTCTTGATTCTAGATTAGAGTTTGGCACATTACATGTTCTCTTGAGACCAGGATGTATGTTATGGTTGTTGGAAATATGTGCCTCAAACATTACAAGCTGAAACCTCCTTTAGAGCAATGTTGGTGTGACATTTTGATTGTCTGGCCAACTAGCAGTTTGTTTTATCAAATTCTAAACAGGTCACTATGACCTAGGTATTGTCTTGCCGAAAGGTCCACTGTGGAGTCTATCATTGTAGCTTGGTGTATTCGCTATGACCTCATAGTGCTCGGGAGAGCTTTGGCTGAAAGGCCATTCATTTGTTTATCGGCATAACTCTTGGCAATAGGAGTAAGTCTTGCCGACTTCCGTTGGGTGCTCGGTAGATATGGGAACTTCGGTGTAACCTTAGTGTTTCGCCATGACCTTCTGGCAAAAGGGATAAGTCAGAATGACTATGTGATGACTCGGTATATCTGTTGGAGCTCGATATAATATCTTGGCGACTATAGAGGCTCTTGGCGACATCGGTAAGAGGTCAATGTGGCATCGACGAGACACTGTTAGTGTCTCACCAAGATGCCAATGTAATTGGAATTCTGTTGATCGTGTATGACTTCTGATGTGGCATCACGTGGACGAATTAGAAGAGCCGAATTAGAACCATTGGGAGTCTGTTTGTTGCGACGGTTTCATGAGGGAGCTCGACAGTAAGGGAACACCAGGGATATAGTTGGAAATTACAGATGTTTTGATGTTGGATAGTAGTTTGATCAACAGTGAAGTGTGAAGAATTCAAACTGTATCAATGAAGGATTAAAATCTGTAAAGGTTGTGACCTAAAAGTTTTCTGTTCGAAGAATGTACATGATGAATGCTGTTGTATAATGACACCAAAAAGATAAGTCTGGAATTGTATGTAACTTTGATTACTGTAATACAAAGTGATTTCTCTTTGTGTGGTGGGTTTTTCTCCCATAAGGGTTTTCCCACGTATATCTGGTGTTCATGTGTGTTTGTCTAAATACTCTGTTTCTGTAATTTGTCTCATAGTGCATCTCAATTAGACTATAATTGAAAATTTAAAAGTACTTTTGCATTCTTTCCTAAGGTATTGACATTAGGAAAATTGTTTTCTGCATCTAGTTTTCCTTACAAGTGGTATTAGAGCCTGGCCAGTTGTGTTATTCTTGGGGGTACATTGGGTTTTTTGTGTCAATACTGTTCAGTGGGAGTTTTGTAGAGATTGTTATTTCTATTTATAGATTAAGATGTTTAGTTTATCTGGGAAGATTGAAATAGAGAAATTCAATGGTAGTAACTTTGAATTGTGGAAACTCAAGATGGAGGATCTCTTAGTAGATCGAGACCTTTGGCTTGCTATGTCTGGAACTAAACCTACAAGCATGAAGCAAGAAGAATGGGACCTTGCAGATAGGAAAGTGAAGGGGTTGTTAAGGCTCTATTTGGCAGACTCAGTTCTTCTCAATGTGCATGAAGAAAAGTTTGCTTCTCTCTTGTGGAAGAGACTAGCGTCTATTTATCAGGGGAAATCTCTGGTGAATAAGTTGTTCCTGAGAAAGAAGCTTTACTCTTTGAGAATGCAGGAAGGAGGGTCTGTAGTTGATCATTTGAATGCATTTAAGATGTTGCTCACACAATTAACATCTGTTGGTGTAAAGATTGAAGAAGAATATCGTTGTATGCTTCTGTTATTTTCTTTGCTAGACTCATGGGATCATCTAGTGATGGCTATTGGGAGTACAACATCCAATTTCAAAATGGAAGATATTGTTGGTTATTTGTTGTCAGAAGAAATGAGAAGAAAATCTTCTGAGATGGCGAAGGAGGCTCTTGTTGTCAGAGGAAGGTCAAAGGAGAAAGGAAAGAAGAAGGACAAGAAGTCCAAATTAAAATCAGAGGGGAGATCAAAGTATCCTAGCAAGAAGTCCAAGGTGAAATGCTGGAACTATGGGCAACCTGGTCATGTCCGAAAGGATTGTAAAGAAGAGAAAAATAAGAAGAAAGGATCTTCTGATAATGGTTCTTCTCATAGTGATGGTGACGCCCTCATTGCAGCCTTGGCTACTCAGGCATCAGATGATGTCTGGTTGATCGATTTTGGAGCATCATTCCACATGACATCTCACAGAGAATGGTTTACAAAGTATGAAGAATACAATGGTGGAAAGGTGTACTTGGCGAGTGATTCAACCTTGGAAATTGTTGGCCGTGGAAGAGTCAGAATTCAATTCCTTGATGGCAGAATAAAGGGGATCAATGATGTTATGCACATACTAGGTCTGACACAAAATTTGCTTTCTGTCAGTAAGCTAAATGATATCAGAGTACAAGTCTTGTTCTTGGGAAGTGGCTACAAGATGACTAGAGGTTCAATGGTGTTGGCTAGAGGTGCTTGAATTGGAACCCTGTACAAGCTGGATGCACAAGTTGTTCATTGTAACAGTGTCTCTTCGAAGTCATTGAAAACTACTCATAGAGTTAAAGAGGGAAATATCCCTAATTATGTAAACTCTACGGAAGTAAAACTTCCTGCAGAAAAGACCATGCTTTGGCATCATAGGTTAGGCCACATAGGAGAAAAAGGTTTAAAAACCTTAAAGAACAAAAACTTGGTTGAGGGGCTTGAAGATTGTAATCTGGAATTTGAATTTTGTGAACACTGTATATATGGAAAGCAACATCGTGTTTCATTTTATGACAGTCCTCATAAAACTTCTGGTTTGTTAGACTATATTCATTCAGATGTGTTTGGTCCAATAGATGTTCCTTCTTTGTCTAAATCAAGATACTATGATTCGTTCATTGATGATTACTCAAGAAGAGTATTTATATATTTTTTGAAAAGTAAATCAGAAGTGTTCAATCGATTTAAGGAGTTTAAAAATCTTGTTGAAAATCAGACTAGTAAAACAATAAAATGCTTAAGGACTGATAATGGCGGTGAATTCTATTCTGATGAATTTGAAAGATACTGTAAAGACCATGGAATCAAAAGACACAAGACTACACCTTACACTCCACAGCAGAATGGAGTTGCAGAAAGGTTCAATAGGACACTGATGGAAAGGGCACAAAGTATGCTTAGTAGTGCTTGTTTAGAAGAAAAGTTCTAGGTTGAAGCTACTGCTACTGCATGTTACTTAGTTAATCGGTCTCCAAACTCTACTCTTGTTGATAAGACACCTATGGAAGCGTGGTCTGGTAAGAAGCCCTCTCTTAGACATATTAGAGTCTTTGGCTATGAAGCATATGCACATGTACCAGATGTAAAAAGATCTAAGTTGGACAATAAGCCTGTTAAGTGTATATTTATTGGCTATAGTGCTAACATTAAAGGATACAAGCTTTGGAATCCTATTACAGAGAAGATTGTATACAATAGAAGTGTAATCTTTCATGAGCTGAAACCTTCCACCTTGGATCTGCAGTCAGAGACAAAGTCAAAAAATAGTAAGGATGTAGCAGCAATTCCTCCTACACCAGAGAAAGAGGAATTGAAGATTCAAAACGTACCTGAAATTGAGGAGAGCTCAAACAATTCTAAAAGCTCTTAAGAAGATGAACCTCAGCCTCAGCCAGTGAGGAGGTCAACCTGAGAAAGGAAACAACCAGATAGGTATGGGTTCTCATTAATTGATTCTACTTGTGCCTATGCCTTGATTTCTAGCACTGATGAGCCTAGGATTGTAAAGGAGGAAATTAAAATGTCTAATTTAGATTCTTGGTTGGAAGCCATGGAGGAAGAAATGGCATCATTAGATAAAAATGAAACCTGGAGTCTGGTGCCCTTGCCTAAAGGCAGAAAACCTGTGGGTTGTAAATGGGTATTTAAGAAAAAGATTGGTCTAGATGGCAGTGTAAAAAAATACAAAGCACGACTGGTTGCAAAGGGTTATTCTTAGGTAGAGGGAATTGACTATGGGGAAATCTTTTCTCCTGTAGAAAAGCTGACGTCCATTAGATTTCTATTGTCACTTGCAGTAGCCTATGACTTAGAGGTTGAACAGTTGGATGCGAAGACATCATTTCTTTATGGTGATCTTGAAGAAGAAATCTATATTTCCCAGCCTGAGCACTTTGTTGAGAAAGGTAAAGAAAAACTGGTATGAAAATTAAAGAAGTCTCTATATGGGTTAAAGCAGTCACCTAGAATGTGGTACCAGAAATTTGATTCCTATGTATTATCTTTAGGCTTTGTGAGATCAAAATCTGATCACTGTGTATACTATAAAGCTGAAAGTGATTGAGTGCTTGTTATTGCTCTTTATGTTGATGATATGCTATTCATAGGAAATAGCAAGCTATTGATTTCTGATCTTAAGTCTCAGTTGTCTACTAAGTTCGAAATGAAGGATCTTGGTGCAACAAGGTATATTTTGGGGATGGATATAACCAGGGACAGGAAGACTAGAAAGCTTTGGCTCAGTCAGACTAAGTATATAAAGACTATTCTAGAGAGATTTTGTATGAATGATTGCAAACAGTTAGTTGTTCCAGTCATACAGGGAATGAAGCTATCTATTGAGGACTGTCCAAAATCTCCTACTGAGATGGAGGACATGACCAGTGTGCCCTATGCTAGTGCTGTAGGCAGTCTCATGTATGCAATGGTTTGTACAAGACTAGACATTTCCCAAGCTGTGGGAGTACTTAGTTGATTTATGGCTAATCTAGGAAGAATACATTGGGATGTTGTGAAGAGGGTGTTTAGGTATTTGAAGGGAACTTCAGATTTTGCATTGTGTTACCAGGGTAATTTGGTTGAATCACAAAGGACTCTCAGCATTCGTGGTTATGTAGATTCTGATTGGGTAGGGGATATTGACAGCAGAAGATCCACCAGTGGATACGTTTTCATGTTGAATGGTGGTGCAATGAGTTGGATGAGCAAGTGGCAGGCTGTAGTCACTTTGTCCACTACAAAGGTTGAATACATGGCAGCTACCCATGCTTGTAAAGAAGCTGTATGGTTGAAACATTTGTGTTCTAACATTGGTTTTGATGCAGGGGAAATAAAAATCTTATGTGACAGTCAGAGTGCCATTTGTCTGGCAAAGAATCAAACTTTCCATGCCAGGATGAAACATATTGATGTGCAATACCACTTTGTACGAGATATGGTTGAGGATGGAAAGGTTAGTTTGGAAAAAGTTGATACTCTGGAGAATGTTGCAGATGCATTGATGAAGTCGGTGAGCACAAACAAGTTCAGGCACGATGTGCCAGTTCAATGGGCCTTAGTGCCCATGTTTTTCAGTAAAGTAATTTTTTGCATGCTTTGGAGGTGCCTGAATGATCTTCGTCAAGTGGGAGATTGTTGGAAATATGTGCCTCAAATATTACAGGCTAAAACCTCCTTTAGAGCAATGTCGATGTGACATTCTGATTGTCTAGATGACTAGCAGTTTGTTTTATCAAATTCTGAATAGGTCATTGTGACCTAGGTATTGTCTTGCCAAAAGGTCCACTGTGGAGTCTATCGCTGTAGCTTGGTGTATTCACTATGACCTCATAGCGCTTGGGAGAGCTTTGGCCGAAAGGCCATTCATTCATTTATCAGCGTAACTCTTGGCGATAGGAGTAAGTCTTGCCGACTTCCGTTGGGTGCTCGGTAGATATGGGAACTTCAGTGTAACCTTAGTGTTTTTCCATGACCTTCTAGCGAAAGGGATAAGTCAGAACGACTACGTGATGATTCAGTATATCTGTTGGAGCTTGATATAATATCTTGGCAACGATAGAGGCTCTTGGTGACATCGGTAAGAGGTCAATGTGGCATCGGTGAGACACTGTTAGTGTCTCACCGAGATGCCAATGTAATTGGAATTCTGTTGACCATGTATGACTTCTAATGTGGCATCACATGGACAAATTAGAAGAGCCGAATTGGAACCATTGGGAGTCTATTCATTGCAATGGTTCTATGAGGGAGCTCGATAGTCAGGGAACGCAGGGATATAGTTGGAAATTACAGATGTTTTGATGTTGGATAGTAGTTCGATCAACAGTGAAGTGTGAAGAATTCAAACTGTATTAGTGAAGGATTAAAATCTGTAAAGGCTGTAACCTGAAAGTTTTCTGTTCAAAGAATGTACATGATGAATGTTGCTATATAATGACACCAGAAAGATAAGTTTGGAATTGTATGTAACTTTGATTACTATAATACAAAGTGATTTCTCTTGGTGTGGTGGGTTTTTCTCCCGTAAGGGTTTTCCCACATATATCTGGTGTTCATGTGTGTTTGTCTAAACACTTTGTTTCTGTAATCTGTCTCATAGTGCATCTCAATTAGATTGTAATTGAAAATTTAAAAGTACTTCTGCATTCTTTCTTGAGGTATTGACGTTAGGAAAATTGTTTTTTGCATCTAGTTTTCCTTACAATGGTGCATGTGATTTCCTAAGAGGAGATGGTTAGATCATGTTGTCATGATAGGTTCCTGATTATACAATTGGAACTTTGACATTGATCATGTGTGAGTCTCTTTGTATTGAGTACATTGATCATTTGTCTGATTACTTCATTATGGTGTTATGTTGTATTTGGAGTTTGGCATGGATTGATCAGTTACAGGTGCTCATGGATACTTAGAGATGTAGGTGATGGTTGGAGTTCTCTTGTGATTAGAGACATTTGCTTGAGACAGTTACCCTTTGGAGGTTTCAGCACGAAGACCGAGGGAGCCTTCCCCTGGATATGGACATGAGTTCATGATGGACAAATAGAGGAGATTGTTCTTGGAGTGAGTCATGATGGCTTGGTTATCCTGGAGGAGCATTCTCATTCCCCACTCTTGGTCTACTCGGCAGCTTATGATTTGAGAGGTATTTGCCCATTATATCTTTCAGATGTGTTGTGTTTTATGCTTTATCTTTCATCGACATGGATCTTGAGCTATGGATAGTTAGTTCTGAAGGATTCATTTTGAGGGATGTTATGGCATGGTTATCTCCTTTTGCATTTGAGTTTATGATATCATTCTTTGATGAGGATTGTTAGGAGATGGTTTATGGGCTGATTTCCAGTTATGGGGATGGTTACTTATGAGTTTTATCTTCTATTTTTGAGAGGCTTACATCCATGTTGGCATTGTTACATTGATTTATATGTTGTACTTGATCTATGCGATTGGGTGTTGTGGATGTTGTTAAGGCTTTTTAGTTGGGGTTGTTTAGGAGATCATACTTGACACAATGGTACACTTTTGAGGTGTTGGTAGAAGGACATTATGGTTTACAGGTTTCTCCATGGTTTCTCCTTGTTTTGGGAGGATGGTGGCAACATGTTGTGAGAGATTATGCAGCTCATGGGTTGCATGTGTGAATCATTGTAATTGTTCTTGGTACTTCATGTTTTGATTGACTTATCACACCTTGATGTATAGTGTGAATTGGTAGACTTGATATGCTTTGACATTACCTATGCAGTGGGAGTTCTTGGATATGTATGGTTTTCATTGACGGGTTTTATACTGGGAGCTTGGTTGCAGTTTACAGGTTGCATATGTTCTTGGCATGAGTTTACTGATGTATTGATACCTTGGAGGTACGGATGGTTGGATGTATTAGCATGTGTTATGGATGCTATTTCCAATCACATGGGTTTTTTCTTCATGACAGCAGCTTGGTAGAGTCTTTGTTATCACTTGGATTTGATGCTTGTGCTCATGGTTTGGTGCATCTTCGCCTTGGCATGTTCCTTTTCTTCCATAGGTGCCATGTTGGAGGATGAGAGGAGTTCTTGCTTGAGATGGTGGTCACTTTGTTCTTATTGCAGGTATCTTGGTTGGAGCATGAGAGCATGTTACAAATTCATGTGGTTTCATGGATGGCTATGATGATGTATATCATGCATTGATCCCTTATGTAATGTATACAACAAGTGAGAAAATGTTGGGGTATGGTGTTGTACACCATTGCATAAAATGTTTTATTCTATTATTGTAATTAAATAATTATTTAGTTGTGATGCACCTTGGTGGTGTGGATAATCACACTAGGTAATTATTTGGTCCCATGTAATGATTGTATTGTAACATTGTATTACTATTTGTAGAAGACATGTGGCAGTAATTTAATATTGGAGAATTAAATATTGTAACAACTTAGTACCCAATATTAAATAAGGGGTTAGTGGTTTTGTATTCACATGGTTTTTTGGTACATGGTTTTACCTTACCACCAGTTGTATTTGTCTGAGCCTGTGTCTATAAAAGAAAACACAATGTAGCAGTTTTAGGTTGGGGGTGAATAGGCTGAGCAAGTTGGCTGTGATTATTGAGTCTTTCTGAAGAGTGCATTTGTGAAGCATTGCATGGGATGTGCGGATTCATGCTTGGACACATGAAAGTGCATTGGAGGGCTTGATGCTTCAGAGGTATTCATTGTAACTCTTGTATTTTCTTATGGCTAATTATTATGATGGAGTATGGATGCTTTTGGAGGCTAGGTTTTTCCCTCTTGAGGGTTTTCCTAGGGTAAATCTTGTGTTATCTTGTGGCTTGTCTATTTGATCTTTGTATTTGGAAAACTTGTATGCATGTTTATCTCTCTTGGGTTATGTGGGAAATGATTTGTGATTCTGGGTTTGAATTCTATATTTCCTAACAGTTCGTCGGTTTCATAATATCTCCAAGAATTAGTGATATCATTCAAGGATGCTAAAGATATTTGCTTGCTTTCCCACATTTACCTCTGCACATAGGATTAAAATGCCCCAACAACCATCAACAATCTGAAGCCATGCATCCATTCACTGCTGCTCACGATTCATTGGCAACCGGGTGGTATTTGCAGCCCAGAAGAGGTGTTTATCTTTTGGAGGCTACAAACTCCTTCAGGAGAGGCCCAAGCGACCCATAGAAACCCGAAGGATTCACGCTGGGAGGACTGCCCGTGCAAATCTATGATCAAGGAGAAAAAATCTGTGTAGGAGGTGCGATAGCTAAAGGGGTGATTTTCTCAGGTGGATCTCTCATGATTCATTGGCACGAATTGTTGCATGGAGGATGTAGGGGCTGTAAACCAAGGGCCCGATCAACTTGTTGCTAAGATGTGAATTTCTAAGTTTGGGAGGTTTATTCTTCACTCAGCCTGTGAATTTGCTTTCAAAGGTCGATCTCTAAATTTGGGGGTCAATTATTCTATTTGAGGCGTCCATTCTGCATATTGAAGTCGTGATTCCATGCATTGAGTTGGCCACATTCAAATTGCAGGCCATGGATATTTCTTGTTGGCACCTCAAATGTTTTGAGGTAGTAAGACCCCCCAGAGCCTGTGATAAGGATTTTCGGGAGGCCCCGCCATATCATTTTTTAGGTGCCTCACATTGAAAATGTCCATGAATTTTGCAGGCCGATTAACTTTGTTTCAGGCATGTGAGAAATTTGTTGTGAGTGTTTCACTTTGTAGGCAGTACCAATTTTTTGGAGGTTGTCTTCGATATCTTCATGCAACTACAGTCCATTTTCACATTATCACTTTGAAGATCATGATTAATGTTTTGGAGGTGCGATTTCTACTTTGTGAGGCTGCTTTGAATTGTCTCTGTTGTGATTTAGGGAGGACTTTCTTTGCAATTTGGACGGACAACGTCTTATGTGAATTTGAATCTCTGTTGGCAGATTTATCAGCAGGCTCGACACAAGTTTGGAAAATTACCCAAAGCATCACTCAAACGCTTCAGACCCAATCACATTTTGCATGCAGATTTCTATGAAGATTTTTACAAAATGGAGGCAGATGTAAACCTTTCTTTCTAGATGCATGCATGTTTCTAACATAGGTTTCTTTCATTTTGCTTCTGTATAAACAAACTTAGAATATTAAAAAAGTTGCTAATTAACTTTCAAGCTCCGCATTGTTCCTTCAATCGATAGCCAAAAGTGTTCTTGTGTTCTAAAATTCTGTCTACATGAGATTCCAGTGTCGCATCATTGGAATGCTTCCAAAATTTATTTCTAGTAGGGTTCCTGACTATATCAGCTTCTAGAGTCACATCTTCGTGTGCTTCCAGAGTTTCTTTCTAGCAGGACAATATTGAGCATTACATAAACAATGGCATCATCCCTAATAGAGGGCGTATTTGTAGTTCTTCAACAATTGCAGCTTTCTCCTTTAGTTTAAATAAATTGTTAGGAGTTTTTCCACTTAGATTTTTTCCTTTCCTCTTTGTTGATAGCCATATCATGCTATTGGCCCACCATCTTCATCACTTTTGTAGCTTTTTCATCACAGGATCTTGGATCCACATCATCACTTTCTGACATGTGGACACATGAGTAGTTTTCAAAGGCATCCATCATTGCATTCTTTTCCTTCTTCAGTTTTTGCTTCTCCCTATTTTTCATTCAGGGGGTTTTGGAGTAAATTAATCATCAATAATTTACTCTAGTGCTTAATGCAAACTTAAGGAAAAGTTCTCTAGTTCTGATTACGAGAGTTATTGCATTAATTATGCATTTCAATCAGTTAAGTGACTTAATTGATTCATGCATTTTGTTATCTCACTCCTCTCTCAGTTAGAACTCCACCATTTAGGGATCTCATGTTGAGTTCATTTGATTCTACATAAAGATATTCAATCCTTTGTTCTATTCATTCAATAATAAATAATCATTATTGTTTCATCTCTTTTTGTTGTGTAATTTCTCATTTGTGTGTAATAGGTTTCTCTTCAAAATATCATCCAAGGCTTGTGGGATCCCAATCACGGATTTTTTCAAATTGTTTAGCTAAGAGTTGTAGTACTTTCAAATATGTCTTCATTTCTATCATTAGAGAAGTGGAAAATAAAGAACTAATTATAACTAATTAGAGAAGAAAATCCCCCAAATATCAAATTTTCAATAGAAATGGATAGAATGTAATGGAATAAAGAGGAATCAATCAAACCCCATGTATCATGCAAAAGTTTTATAATTAAAAAGTGTTTGAATGATTCGAGTCAATTACACATGGATAATTATGAAAAAGGATAGCCCATGGTTATTGTTCAAGTTCACCAAGTGGTAACATTTTATTCACCACTTGGAATTCATTTTAGATGTAGACATTGCCTTGCTATTGGCCACTTAGTTTAAATTGTTTTTATAGTTTATGTAAGAAATCTTCTTCAACTTGATGGAAAAAATATCTTCCTAACAATCTTACAATGTATCCTAAAGATTCAATTGTAAATTCAAGGGATTTAGAACTTCTCCCTTCCTCCAAAAACTTCTCCCTCTAGACCTATTAAGGATCTTCTTGAGCATTTGGCTAATGTTCTTGAAGTTCAATAACATGTTTTAACTATTCATTTTCTACATTTAGATTTAGATTGTTAATTATGAATTAAACTCCATAGTGTTGTTGGTTTTATAATTTTCTTTAGTTTTATTGAAATTTAGGTTTCTAATATATTTTACTATGCAATTATCATTTTGGGACCCTTTAAGGTCCATATCTTGTGCATACAAACTATTTTTTAAGTCCTACATTTTGACTGTATTTTTCTATATAATATGTACTAATTTTATTTATTTCATCTAATATTTTACTTGATGATGTAGAGCATATGGGAGACTCCAAACTAACACAATATCAATGAACTTTGTAAAGCCCAATCCCTAGCACTTCAAACAAATGACTTTTCTCACAATCTTCCACTATGCTTTGATGAGAGTAGCAAATAAGGTAATTTTGACATAATTTTCAGAAGACAACTCAAACCCACAATATAAAAACTTATTTTGATACACATTAATCCCTTCTATAACATATCTTAAATTCAAGTGGGGTTACTTTGGAACATATCCTTCAAAAAATCGTTGCTATGTTGTCCCGAAGGCCTAATTAGGCTTGCATGCATAGAGGTTTATTGAATCTGTATACTCTAGGGGTATAAAATTGATACCAACACCTCAAAAACATCAAATATGACCTAAATATGCTCACCAAATGTTTACAAATATCTTTCCAGGAGTTTTTAACCAACCATAACTTCTATGCACCAAAATTGCTCAAAAACATGCATTTTCTAGCCCAGGGCATCATTATTATTGAACAAAACTTTATTTCTATCTCCTACAACTTGGGAAACAAAAAGAGAATGTTTATATAGACATATACACCAAGTTTTGTGAATTTTCACTAGAGATAATTAAAGTTATGCATTTTTCCATGCCACTGGTTAATCCAACTAGGGTTTCGAATGTTTTACAAAGAAAATGTCATATCTTCCTTAATTCTCAATGAAATGGAATGAATCAAAAGCCACAAAAATTATATTCATCGCACTTTCATCTCCCATTGGTTTCAGATCTTTATTTTTATATACATGTACGTGCCATTGAGAGGAACAGTCAGGAACAATGAAAAAATGTAAAAATTTAAGTGTTTTATTGCTCCAAACATCCTCCAATTCATTCAACAACCCAAAAAAATGATAGAAACAAGTTTTTTTAACCTTTCCCAACTTGTTTCAATAGTTACAAACCAAATTATTTTAATTCGAACCAACTTTGACCCTTCATCTTCCTCTTGTTGCATTTTTGCATTTTACAATATAACATTTTTTGCAAGAATTGACAACTTTTACAATATTTGCATTATGAACCATACACAAACTAAAACAAAATTTATAAAATGGCCTCATGGAGGCATAAACTCAGCCAAGTGCTCCTACACCACTTGAGCTACAATTTTATATTTTTTGGCATTTTTTTGGGTCTTGTAATATTTTTTAAATATTATATTTATTTTGTAAAATGTAATAATTATAGTGTTCAACATTATAATTGGAGATTCATTTCAAAAAAATAAGAATGTTAAAAAATTTGGGGGATTGTTAACATTATTATGGAAGTGTGCACCCTTGAGAAGCACTAAGTTGATAGAATCACTTAGCCACCTCATGAAGCATAGGATGATCTCCTTGAGTGTGGGCTCAGATGTGGAGATCATCTTCTAGAGAGGGTTGGTTCCTTTGGAACATCACCTAATCTAAGCTACATGTTGTAGCTTGTTGAGAAAAGAGAGATGGATAAAATGTAATGAAACCTAATCTCTAATATGGTGATGCACCAGAATTATTTTCAAACCTACACTACTATTTGGACTTACAATATGGTCAAAATGAATAAGTTGTTTCATACACAACTCATATTTTGTATACATGTACATCAATAATTCATAGGAATTTTTTTTTTTCCTCAATCCTAAAAGGAAAAATTTGATATTCTCAGAATTCAAAATTGTTCAAACTAATGTCATAACCTATGACCTACATATGGTATACATATCCCTGAAATAAGGTGCTAAAGAAATGAGATATACATTGAGAATTTATACAAAATAAGAGAAAACACATCAATCATTTAGAGTTTCACATAAAGTAAATATTAGAGAAAGGAAAAAACTTTTATTTTATTGATAAAAATAGGTGTTGCATCTATTGTCACATTTGTTTTCAGTTTTTCCCATATTCTCTTAACTCCTATACCTAATGGATATGAAAGGATGCTAGTCTTATAAGTTTTAGTAGGCGAAACCTCTACAAGGTTGCCAAATATGTTGATATATTTTACGATGGTGTATTGTTTAGTAGCATAAAGAAAAGGGAAAATAAATTATTATTGTCACTACATTTCAATGCCAAAAGAGAAAAAGAAGGAAAAGGGGATAAAGTTGGATGCCTTTGGAAGGAGTCAAACTTGATCCACATAACTTTGGAAAGTTAAGGTTATTGTTGTTTGGCAACAAAAGAGCTCATATTTTTGGTTTGAAGCTAGTGCATCCTACTCTATCTTTTGACCACGTTGCAAGAGGATATGGAGGTTTTTTGGGAATACAGAAAGGAAATTGAAGAAGCTTTAAGGTCATTTATACATAGACCACGTTGCAAAGAGGGAAAGGAGACCTAGTGTGATATGTATAAAAAGTGGAGGGTTTTTAGGCACTACAAAAGATTATTTCCACATGATAGATATTTTCAAGAAGAAAAATCCAAGTGGTTACTTTTTTCCAGGTATGTTTCCATTGGGAAATAGTTGGATGGTGTGATGTGCTACTGATATGTTGTTTTCATTGATGTCAACGCTATTAGCATTTGATGTTCTAAGTGTTGTCTATGTCGAAGATATTGAGAAAATTATAAGTGAATGTGTTCCAGGATCCTAGTGGAACTGTGCTGAACTGTGCAAGTCATGAAGGCATTACATTATGCACATAAAAGGTTAGTTGTTGTGGATAAAATGGTTTAATGTTGATTATGTCTAGATCATCTAACAGAAGTTTCAGAGGTCCACATGAATTCATGTGCAAGTTGTGGTCTGACAGTGTTTTGTTGGTTTGTGTCAAAGTGAATAAAGATTGTATGTTCCTGGTTATCTCGATTGTCGCAGATATCTCTGCTATTTCTTGGTGTTTTTAGATGTCTCTAGTTCATCCCATATCCTTGTGGTATCTCTGCATGATCCGGTGAAGCTGGTAATTGAAAATCTTTTCTTGTGCATGTTAGGTTTTTCTTGTTCTTGGCTGGCATGTTGATGCTAGTGTGTTTCGAATGTTCAAGGCATGATTAATCAGAGTATTCTTTTTTTGGAGAAGTGAATTTAGGTCCCCACTATGTTGTGGCCGACCTTGGTGGATGCACATTGAAAATTTAATTGTGAATTTGAGCTAACATTGAAAATATATTCTTTTCCTCCGGCCGACTTTTTTATGATAAAATCTTTGTGACAAATATATAAGAAGCAATTGTGTGGATAGTATGGTAGGATGTGAAGTGTGGTTAGTGTGATAAGTATACATTATGTGCTCTTGTGTGCATAAGTGTGAATATCATTGAAGAGAAAGTGTGTAGAAGGTTGAGTGAAGTATGCAGAAGTATTGTGCCTAATTGGAACTGTAATCAGGCTTGGACCGAGGCCATTCTCTCAGTTCAAATTTTTGGATGGTTTTAATCCAAATATTTCTGTAAGACAATGAGTCTTCTATTTGTAATTGAGTAGTGAGCTCTAGGCAGTGAGCCTCAATGCATGTGCATTCTCCTTATTATTTTCCTTTATGCTTTTAATAGGGTATTGTATACGCATAAAAATGGTCATGTCTATAATCCTGGCAATTAATTAAATATTTATTATTTAATTAATTTTTCTAAAGTCCTCTACATATAATTAAATTTAAATAATTTAATTATATTGTTCATTCATCTTATTTCTCTTCCATAATTAAATAAATTTATTTTATTTAATTATTTTCATATGTCCACTTAATTAATTAAATAAATGCATTCTATTTATTTAAATTAATTATCATTGTTTGAATTTAAATTAAATCTTTCGATTTAATTAAGTTTAAATATTTCCCCTTTCTTCTATTTTAATTCTTCTTCTAATTAATTAAATGTTTCATTTAATTAATTTCATAAAAGTGATTTAATTAAATAAATCTTATTTAATTAAAAATATCTTATGCTTTCTTTCCAAATCAAAATTAGGTATTTTAACCTAATTGTGCAATCTTCTCATATCATAATTAAATATTTTATTTAATTATGAGATATTCTGCTTTTTTCAATAAAACATGATTAAAGCTCTTTTCTTATCACCAACTTTCTTCTGCTTTTAAAAGCTTAATTAAATATTTTATTTAATTAAGAAAAGCTGAATGTCCTCCACAAATAAGTAATTGATTTTTTTTAATTAATTATTTATCAGCTTTTAATCTTTCTTTTATTCTTTCTTCTCTTCTTTTTCCTCTTTCATAATAAAATAGAAAAATCTGTTTTTAGGTTTCTTCTATCTTCTCCTTCAGTTTCATTTTTCTTCAACCGTTCGATCTGCCAGGAATTATCACAACCGTCAATCGAGACAGCCAATCAGAATCATACAGAAAACTCTATAAATACCTGTGTGAATCCAAACATTGGTAATAGGCAATTAAGTAGAGTTTATGCATTTAATTCATTTAGTATTCATTTATCATAGCATCATGTTTATTTCAAGTTTCTTAGCTAAAATCATTATCATAGCTTAATCATGCATTCATATCATAGCAAAATCTCGTTCTTTAGGAAGACAGTTTGTTGAGCCTAGCCCATAATCTGAGAACACAAGGCTGGAATCTACAAAAACACTAAGGATAGAGGACAATAAGACGACAACAAAAGCGGAATACTGAGTTTGCACTTCTCTACTCCTTTTATATTTCTATTTTTGTTATAATGTTCTATTGGTGTGTTTGAACTTGTTTTAATTCATTTACGCACTTAATTTTCACACACACATTAAATGGTGCCCACCGTGGGGCCTATGCCCCTATTTTAGACTTCTTTCTTGCAGGTTTGTTTACAGGTTCCTGGCATTCGACAACGCATTTTGGAAGATTCAGAAAATTTTCTTTTGCAGGTATTTCAGCACATCTGAAGACTGTTTCAGCGCATCTGGTCATTTCTGCGGCGCATCTAGGAAACAGAGTGGCGCATCCGTCATTTTCTGTAGTGCATTTAGGATTTTAGTTAGCGCATTTAGGACATTCTTTAGCGTATTTAAGTTGTATCAGAAAATTAAAAAAAAAATCTCTGCATTTAGAATAGTGCATATAGGTTCTGTTTTCGCGCATCTGAGTAATAGAGCGGCGCATTTGTTTTCTGTTTTAGCGCATTTAGGTAACAGAGTTGCACTTCTGGTCTCTGTTTCTGCACATTCGGGAGACAGAGCTTCACATCTAGAATTGTAACCGAGATTCTGAGTCTAACGCCTTCCGCAGATAGAATTTCTTTCATTTTTATGTTAGGCTTAAAATGAATCAATCTAGGGTAGCCACCACACCTTTTATCATGCAGTTAAAACAAACCCCATGTCTGTTGTGAAGCAACATCTTCACTTAGATTAAATCACATTTAATTTTGGTGCACATAAAATGAATCTGTTTACTCTTATTGACTGTGCTTGAAAGTGGTAGGTGATTATTCTCTCACCCTGTGCAAACTAGGTGATCAAAAAACCAGACCCACTTTTCCCTGTGTAACCCTGATTTGATAATCGAAGTATCCTCTCCCCTTGTGCACTTGTGCGATCCTGGGTGCAAGAGAAATGGTTATTGACTCTAGAAATTGGGCCTGCCTTAAGGGAAAAAGTACTCACCTTAAGGGACGACTCAAACCGGCAACGGAGCTAAGGCCAAGCTACCCCCGACCGGTATATAAATGTAAATCTTAAGGGAAAACCTAAGGTTGCTTGTGGGATGTGTCATACAGACGGATTAGTACTCCCATAAACCCTGTTGAGCTTAACCTCTTCAGGCTGGAGTGCCACCTTAATGGTGATTAATCTCTTGCCCCATGTATGGCCACTCGAGGGGGTCCCGAACTAAATACCATTGTTTAGAAAGCCAAAAACCTTCTATTTGCTAGTCCAGCACCGGTCGGTGTGAAGCCTTCCACACTTTCGCAGTCAATAGTAGAGGTGATCAGCTCGCCATGGGAGTTTCATGGGGTTGGAAGCTTGGTTGGCCTGAGAAGAGAGTGCACTGTAAGGGGGAGCTCGTGCAGCCAAGCTTCTGGATTCACACGCTACTGATATGCGGTTGGGGAAACCCACGTGGAGTCTAGCGGATATTGTCCTGGCCTAACCTAGGTTGTGCTTATCTTATTCTGTGCTTGGTTACAAATCAACTTAAATCAGACTATTTGCTGTGCTTGCAAAAATAATTAATTCAGATAAAGGATCATCCAAAAAAAAAAAAAATGAACATGACAAATTTCAGCTGAAAACTGGTCAAAATTGTCCTAGAAAAACTGTTTTAGCGCATCTAGGGAAAACTGCAGCGCATTTAAACTCTGTTCTAGCGCATCTGTGTTCTATTTCGGTGCATTTAGAGTTTTTTGCTGCGTATCTGTGCTCTGTTTCTGCGCATCTGAGGTTTTCTACAGCGCATTTAACTCTTTCTCCAGCGCATTTGCCTATTTCTGCAACGCATTTGGGAAACAAAATAGCGCTTTTAGGTTTTTGTCACAGACACGAATTTCTGAGATTTTACTCCCATGTTAAGAAAGTGGAAATCAACCAAGTTCACCAAGAAATCAGTTTTCAATAGGATCAAGAAGCCCAAAACAAATTTAAGTTACAAGAAGACTTTAGATCACAGAGAATTCATGTATAAGAGTCGAGACATCTTGCTCCATTATCGCACATTCCTCCGTAGATACCAAGACTACATTAGGGGATTCACTGATGATTATGCTGTATAACCTTTGGCTACCCAAGCTTATTATCAAAGATTAGCATTGTCTCAACGTCACAATTTGAATCGACCTCTTGAGTTTGAGAACATACCACAACCTTCAATTGAATATTCAACGCGTCCTAATCAGATCCTTCAGTAACCCTCGATCATATCAAAGGATTTCTTACATATGCCTATTTTTACGAGATCTCAACACAACAAGGTAGGAGAAACATCTCAAGAAGAAGGTGAACGTGATAGTCCTCTTTTTAGTGTAAGTTGCAATCCCCTTTTCAGTGACAACAATATGGCTGATAGAGAGGAAAGTTCTATACTTAAGAACAAAAACATGAACAAAACTCCTATAGGTAGTGATGATAAACAAGACGACAAACTTGAACTTAGAGAGGCGGAACAAAATCCCAAGTTTCTTAAAGCCCTTGAAAAGATTATACAACGTGACAAAGAGAAGTACTTTCTTTTCTTAGCAGATCAAGGAGCTAAATTGCCTAAATACTTTGATATGGAGAAATTAAAAACCACAGAAGAAGAGCCAACCCTATCTAAAATGGCTTCCTTCGAAAAAGAGCTTAGAGAAGTGTAGGGAACAGTCAAAGAATTACGAGGAGGAACCACAACCAAGAAATACACTTTGGATGACATATGTCCTTATCCTTTTGATAGAAGTCTCAACATGATTCCATTTCCTAAACACTGTGAAATTCCCAAATTTGATTGTTATAATGGGAAATTAGACCCAGTTGACCATGTTAGAGACTTCAGAAACATGACATTGGAATTTGCCCACGAGGATACATACTTATTGTGATTATTTCCTCGAAGCCTTGGAGTCAACTCTATGGAATGGTTATCTAAGGTTACACCTCCTGTTTGGACATTTGAGGAATTAATCAATTTGTTCATAACACAATATGCCTACAACATTCAACACCAAATCACCATGATTGATCTTTGCAAAGTTGCGCAAAAACCCGGTGAACCTTTCACTACCTTTCTTCAAAGGTGGAGGAGAATGTTCGCTAGGTACCCACGACCTGTTCCTGAAAAGGAGAAAATGGTTACCTTCATCAATAGCCTCAACTCAGAAATGAGCTATCGTCTAAATCTACATTGTCCACCTTCCTTTGAGAAATTGATTGAGGATGCCATCACCATCGAAAGTGCTTTGGTCAAAAGAGGGACAATAAAACTTGATAGGGACAACCCTACCTCATCTAACCATTACAACAATCAAGACAAGTCTAAATTTTGGACCCGCAACAAGAACGTTGTAAATGATGGTGTTGTAGATGCAAATCATATCACGACTAAGCCATTTATCTTGAGTACTCCTTGTAACAATAATTACAACAATGTCAATTCAGTTGCGAATCAAGGAAACAATCATCCCCCTCCAACGAACAATAATCAAGGGACTGCCAACAACCAAAACTACCGAGGCAACAACAACAACAACAACACTTTAGGGAATGCCTCAAACACGAAACCACAACGCTTTCCATTCTTCTCCAATAGACGAACTTTTACTCCACTAGGACAATCCTTAGAATCGGCTTTCAAAGAAGTCATGGCAAAGAATGTCCTTATGTTACCCTCACAACGCAATTACGAACCTAATGTAAAACCTCCATCATGGAATGAAGCCTATTTTTGTGACTACCATAGGTGCAGAGGTCATCATACAAACAACTGTCAAGGTTTGAAACATGCTATTCAAGATCTAATTGACAAGGGCATTATCACAGTAGAATGACAACAGAAATCTAACGAAGATCACCAAGCATTTCGAAATCCTCTACCAAATTATCAAAAGGGAGAGTTTTCTGACAAAAATGTGAACCAAATTGATGACAATGTAATCCGTCACCTCTATACAGACGATGAGTGAGTCAACGTTATAAAAATCAAAGAGAAAGTAGACAATGGACAAGTAAATGTCACAACAAGAGCACAAGCTAAAGTTGTTTTTAAAGGTACCTCTTCAAAATCCAATGAGACCTCCCTTCAACACCAATATGACTTAGTTAACCAACTTCGAAAAACTTTGGCTCAAATCTCCATTTTTGAACTTCTGAAGATTTCCCCTGCACATAGGGAAATTTTAGATAAAACCCTCTTTGAAATGACTGTATCTACGGATTTGAATGTGAACCGATTTCAAGCCATGGTAGGACATTTGTCCTCACCCACATGCCTTTCATTCTCAGACAAAGATGATGTTTCCCTAACTCATCCCCACAATTCATCATTATACTTAGAGGTCATGATCCATAAATTCTGTGTCAAACGTGTTCTAATAGATGGAGGGGTTGGTCTAAATATATGTACTTTGAAGGTGATTCAAGCATTAGGATTTGTCGAAGACTCCATTGATCCTAGAAGGAAGATTACCATTAAAGCCTATGATGATGAGGAGAGAACATCTAAAGGTCTAATCATGCTACCAATCAGAGTGGGACCTGTTATCAAAAATACCTTTTGCCAAGTTTTAGATCGAGATCTTGCATACAATATCTTGTTGGGTCATCCTTGGATCCATGAGATGCAAGCTGTTCCATCCACTTACCACCAATGTCTTAAGTTTCTGTATGATGGACAAGAAATCACTATACCAGCTGATAACTCAAACACCCAAACTTGTGCCAATGTCAAAGATCATCAAGATACTTTGGTTCCAAATAATCAAGAAGCACTTGCTGATACTTCTCCTAAACATGCTACACACGTCAGTCAGTTAACCAAAAGCTTTAACAAGAAACTACAATTCAAGGAAAGTGGAGTTGGGGAATATTCCCTTTGTCTTGCTAATCTACCTACATCTCCTTGATCACATGGAAAACCTTCTATTACACCACAACAGATATCAGCAGCATCAACATCAGCACAGGTACAAACAGAGCCCACTACCAAGTTCAATGGACAATTTATCAAAGAAAAGTTTCCCATGGGAGATCCCGAGGATACAACAATTCTAGATTGGCTCTATAAGGATGAAGAGGAAGCAGTTCAAAATGTCACCTTACCAACAGAACAATATGGGAAAGGATATTCTATCATGCAAAAGATGGGATATGATAATGGTCCTCTTGGAAAGAGAAAAGAAGGCGTAGTTGAGCCTATCCATCTCCCAGGACTTGCTGCATATGATAAAACTGGAATAGGATATGAGGCTACCCAATCTAAACAATCCCAAGGTAATGTTTTTACACTGCAAGAAGGTTCTGATAAGAAAGAAACATGTTTGGTATCAGTCTTGAATTTCATAGAAAATAACTCTGACACAGATTCTGCTGAATATGAATGGGATACCATCCATGATGACAAATTTTGGAGAGACAAAGAGGTAGATGTCATACACAAGTATACGCCCGCTTTAATCAAAGGAGAAGGTTCAGGGTCCCTACCACAAGAATCTGAACCACAAAGCAACTATGAGTCTAGTGATACTGAGTCAGATTTTAACGAACAAGATTATCAAGAGAAAAGTCCCATCATTAACCTATCTCATACCTCGGATCCTACTGATAACTCTGTCTTGACCCTAACCGTCGCCGATTTCACACGACCAGACGACCTCCTACCACTAATCCATCCTGATCTCATTGACTGGGATCTAATCGAACCTATTGATATGCCTATTTTTCCAAGTGACGAAGCTATCATAAACTTCCTTTCCGCCAATGATGTAAATAATTGTTCCACTAGCGATTTTCGGTATGAAGTCTTTAATCAGGAGAGTGTCAAGTCTCCTAGCTGCAAAAATGAAAATAAAGAAAAATGATCTAGTGGTGAAAACCAGAATCTGGCAGTACTAGATCAAGCAAAAGACAAAATAAAGAGCGTATCAGATGGTGAAAACCTTTTTGAGGCACCATCTGATGGGACCCTTGACACTCTCCCGGAGCACTATCATGAGCGATCATCCATCTTGACTGAGCCTACAAAGGAAATCAACATTGCCACTACAGATAATCCAAGGATCCTACAGGTAGCTGAATCAATGACAGATAAAGAAATCCCAGAATTCATGAACTTTCTTAAGGAAAAACAAGTCAATTTTGCATGGTCATATGCAGACATGCCCGGCCTTGATCCTGATCTCATTATGCATCATTTATCTATCAAACCAGGAGCCAAACCAGTAAAACAAAAACTTAGAAAGATGAATCCTCACGTTGCACTACTGGTTAAAGAAGAACTCAAGAAGCTCCTCGATGCAGGTTTTATAAGATCAATTGCCTATGCAGAATGGATTTCCAATATCGTACCAATAGCAAAACCAGACAAATGTGTAAGAGTATGCACTGATTTCAGAGATCTTAACAAAGCTTGCCCAAAGGATGACTTTCCGCTTCCAAGTATTGACACTATAGTTGATCTAACAGCAGGCCATGCCATGTACTCATTAATGGATGGTTTCTCGAGTTACAACCAAATCAATATTGCACCAGAAGACCAAGAGAAAACAGCTTTCACTTGTCCGTGGGGAGCATATTGTTGGAATGTCATGCCTTTCGGCTTGAAAAATGCTGGAGCTACTTATCAAAGAGCTATGACTACGATCTTTCACGACATGATGCACACATTCATGGAGGATTATGTAGATGACATATTGGAAAAATCACACACCAGAGAAGGACACTTGGAGATACTATCTAAAATATTTACCAGATTGGAGAAATTCAAAGTTCGCTTAAACCCTAAGAAATGTGTTTTTGGGGTCACATCTGGAAAACTGTTAGGATATATTGTTTCAGAAAAGGGAATTGAAGTAGATCCTACTAAAGTTCGCGCAATCATGGAGATGCCTCCCCCGAAGAACATCAGTCAATTAAGATCATTACAAGGGTGACTCCAGTCTATCAGAAGATTCATTGCACAATTGGCTGACAAAAGTCTACCATTCACACATCTCTTACATAAGAATGTTCCTTTTCGATGGGATGACAAATGTGAAATGGCATTTCAACAAATTAAGCAGTACCTGATGAATTCACCAGTTCTCATACCACCAAATCCAGACAAACCATTGATCCTGTATATTGCGGCAACCGAGACATCTTTGGGAGCATTATTAGCACAAGAAGACCATGAAGGGAAAGAACGTGCAATCTATTACATTAGCAGAACCCTAAAAAGTCATGAACTTAATTACACTTTCATTGAGAAGGCTTGTTTAGCAGTCATCTTTGCTTCACAGAAATTCCAACATTACATGCTAACTCATGCAATTAATCTTGTTTCAAAAATTGATCCACTCAAGTACCTACTAAGCAAAGCATCGCTGACAGGAAGGTTAGCAAAATGGATCATGATTTTGAGTGAGTTCGACATCCACTATGTTGATCGCAAAGCAATCAAAGGGCAAGTTATTGTGGATCAGCTAGTAGACGCTGCTCTCCAAATAGAGCACCCTTTGCACATTGAGTTTCCCAATGCTGATGTTTTCACGGCAGACTCTAAGCAGCCATGGTCCTTATACTTTGATGGTTCTTTTACTCAACATGGCTCGGGGGCAGGCATTCTCTTCGTCACCCCTCAAGGACATACCATTCCTCGGTCCTATAGGCTGATGTTTCCATGCACCAATAACATAGCCGAATATGAAGCACTAATCACTAGATTGAAAACAACATTGGAATGGAGGATTACCGAGCTACAAGTTTATGGTGACTCACAACTAGTTATTAATCAAATCAATGATGACTATTAGACTAAAGATGACAAGTTGTTGCCATACAAGAAGATGATTGATGACTTCAAAAAGTATTTTGTGGACATTCAGTTCACACAAATTCTGAGGATTGACAACAAAGCGGCCGACGCTATGGCTACGATCACCTCATTGATACAACTCCCAGACAAACAGACTCGCTATGAATTTCTGGTGGAACAATTATTTACACCTGCCTATGACACACCTAAAAGCCAAATTATCTGCCACCTGGTAGGCTCCGATTCACCCCAGTATGGCAAGATTTATGCATACCTAAAAGATGATATATTACCACCTGACTTATCCCGCAACCAAAAACGTAACTTTATCCGACAATCCTCTCGATATACCCTCATCGCTGATACCCTTTATCGTCGTGGTCTTGATGGTACTTTACTTTGATGTCTTGAACGTGATGAATCCGACAAAGCTTTACAAGAAGTTCATGGGGGCATTTGTGGTACTCATTCGAGTGGACTAACCTTATCCAAGAAATTGATTAGAATGGGTTACTACTGGCCTACAATGGAAAAGGAATCATTCACCTTTGTTAAAACATGCTCAAAATGTCAGATTCATGGGAATCTTATTCATGCTCTTGCACAAGAACTTCATTCGTTTACACCCACCTGGCCATTCTCTCAATGGGGGTTAGATCTAGTGGGAAAAATTCATCCTTCTTCTTCAAATGGGCATAAGTTCATCATCACAGCAACGAATATTTCACTAAGTGGATTGAGGCAGTACCTCTCTCTAAAGTCACTGGAAAACAGATCTCATCCTTCATACTCAACTACATTATTTGTCGATATGGTATTCCTAATGCCATTATTACAGATAATGGTCGACCTTTCAAAAATTAGGATGTTGATGAACTTTGTGAAAGATTCCATATTCAGCACAGATATTCCACGCCTTACTATCCTCAAGGGAATGGCCAAGTAGAGGCCTCAAACAAAACCATACTAAATATTTTGAAGAAGACTGTCAATGACTCAGGGAAAGATTGGCATGTTCAACTCAATCCCGCCTTGTGGGCTTACAGAACTAGTGTCCGAATGCCAACAGGAGCAACACCTTTTGCCCTCGTCTATGGAGCAGAAGCCATACTGCCTTTAGAGGTAGAAATACCTTCATTAAGAGTATCACTGAAAGGTCTCATAACAGATGAGGAATACAGAGTTTCCCGACTCCAAGAGTTAGAACTTTTAGATGAAAAGAGACAGAGAGCAGCAAACCATTTAAAAGCATACCAATAGATGATGTCTCGCAGCTATAATCACAAAGTAAAGCCACGTACCTTTTAGGTGGGTGATCTAGTTCTGAAAGAGAACCCACGTAATCAACAAGATAGAGAAAAGAAAGAAAGTTTGAACCAAATTGGTTAGGCCCTTATGTGGTTATTGCAGTCTACGGTTCGGAGCATACAAGTTATCAACGCCAGAAGGAGACCTATTGGATGAACCCATCAACAGTATACATCTTAAGAAGTATTATGTTTAAGTTAGAAAAAGTCCTGAAGAAATACAAAAATAGCAGAAAAAGTCCTGAAGAAATACAAAAACAGCAGAAAAAGTCCTGAAGAAATACAAAAACAGTAGAAAAAGTCCTGAAGAAATACAAAAACAGCAGAAAAGGTCCTGAAGAAATACAAAATAGCAAAAAGTCCGAAGAAATCCAAAAACAGCAAAAACGCTTGAAGAAATCCAAAACAAGAAAAAGTCCGAAGAAATCCAAAACAACAGAAAAAGTCCTAAAGAAATCCAAAAAAAAAATCAAAAGAGAATGTCATAGGGTGAAAACTTGGCAAACAGGCAGTCTATTGACAACAAAATACAAAAAAAACAATAAAAAAGAAATCAAAAAAATGCAATAAACACGGATAGTGAAAATCTGGCAAACATACGCTATCTGTACCTCTCCATTTATTAGTTCCTGTTTTGCACATTGTCTTTTCAAAGTTTCCCTTTTGCCGCATCTTTTTCATCTTAGAGTCATTAATTGCATCATCCTACCACCACTTTCCTAGAGTATTAAAACGTCTTACCATGGCTTGATCGTTTGTATATATTCCTTTCCGCAAGTTGTGTCAATCAACGAGGCAAAATTCAACTGGGGGCACTTAACTTTCAGAACATACCAAAACAGCTAGACCATGACATAGGATCTAATCATACAACCAAACAAACTCATATGGCAACGTTATCCAATCATGACACACTTTTCAACAAGATATAATATCATTTGTCTATTGGATGATCCAAATATCTGAATAATGTATGAATTAACAGTATTACATGTTTGACCAAAAGTTGTTTGATTTTTGCTATCATTACTCTGGAGCACACTCAATGATGTACATAACTAGAGTGGCGAGGAACGAGAATGATTTTTCTTTGTCTGCTGTCTGAAGGTTAACAATCACTCTGATGCAAATATGTCACAGGACATGATCACTAAAGCAATATCATCGATGACAGTTCCACATTTGCATCAGAAAGGTGGTTAATCTTTGTTTGTTTATGCAAGAAATGCTCAGGTCATCTCGGTTCAATTATACCTCGATGCTTGTGTTCACTTGCTATATCAAAATTCATGAAAGTTGTACTCTGGTCATCATTGGCGCTGATTTCCCCTCTGATGCTTGTACATACTTCCAACATTTCAAAATGTTCTATGATGATTCAAGAAGGCTTATAACAGGCTCAACAAACTGGTTAGTTTCATATAGTTGCATGTTCATTAGATAATTGTATATATCTGCATATTGGATTCATATCCGTATTTTGAAGGGCTGAATGAAGGCATTAAACGGTTGTCATAAAGTTTTGACCTTTCCATGGAGGACATTGGGACATTTTACTCATTGCATCCATTCATTGTTCATATATCACTCTGTCATTCTTCTCATTTTGTCATTCATTTTATCATTCATTCTCATCTTTATCTTTGTCATTCGCATATCCTTTATCATTCATTCTCATTTTTCATTTTCTTATTTATTGTTCACTATTCATTTTCATTATCATCATCCTTCTCATATATCATTATCATTGTATCATTAATCATTTTTCAGTTTACCACTTAATCATTTCATTTCATTATTATCATTTCATCTTTTCATTATTCATATCATTTATCATTTTATCATTGTTCATATCATTTATCATTTTATCATTATTCACTTATCATTGTACCATATCATTTATCATTTTATCATTATTCATATCATTTATCATTTTATCATTTCATTTATCATTTTATCATTATTCATTTCATCTTTTCATTATTTAACATTTCATCATTCATTTATCATTTTATCATTTCATATCATTATCATTAACATTTCATTACCATTACCATTTATCACATATCATTTTATCATCTCATACCATTTCATTACCTTTCACATTTACCATTTTTATCATAATCTCATTATCATCATATCACCATTTTCATTACATACACATTACACAAACATATCATTTATCTTTTCATCATTATTCATACTACATTCATTATCTATCATATCATGATGCATTTTCATACATGGAAAATTCAAAACAAAAATAAAGTAACATCTCACATATATCCATACATCACCACCAAATCATTGCGTTCACATCAAACACACCATCCTGCATCATAATGATTAGTCCGCAAAAATAATAAAAACCATATCAATATCCATCTCATCACATACATGCATAAACGTCATATCCATATCATATCACAAATGCATGCACATAAACATCATCAGAAACATCACTGCTACATATCATCGCTCATCAAAATAATACAAATGTCCAAATGTCCAATGAAACTAATAAGAGGTCAGAACATAAATACATCATACATGATCAAAACTCAGTATACATAATGAATCAAGCCCCAAAATGGCTAACTGGTAGATGCCCCTGAAGGAGCTGGTCCAGAAGGAGGTGGCCTGCCACTCGGACCTGCATCTGGATCCCGTCGAGGTCCTGTCACCTCTCTGCCATGTGTAGATGTCTGGGATCGGGTCCTCGTCCTGCTGTGCGATCTGGGATAAGGCTCTCGCCGCTTGAGAGGGCATAGCTCCTCGTACCGCACTTTATAATACTCTACCTCTCTAGCTGCCTCAAATCCCTCTGCAATGGCCTCACGCAAAGAGGTACTCTCTACGGTACCCATCAGCCTCTGTGCTACACCCTCGGCCTCTAATGCTCGTCGTCTAAGGGCATCCCTCTCTGCTATCAACTATGACACCTGGGAATTCAGGGCAGGTACCTGTGCCTGTGCCTGTGCCTGCACCTGTGCCTGTGCCTGTGCCTGTACCTATGCCTGTGTCTGGGCCTATGCAAGCTGTGCCTGTAACTGCACTATCATGCTCTGCGCCTGCACTAACTGACCCTGAAGCTGTGCCTGCTTCCCCTGAAAGGTCTGCACCTGACCCTGCAAAGAAGCTATCTGTGCCTGCTGGGATGAGGATGTCACCCTGATCACTGTCTGTGGCCTGGCACCGGATCTGGACCGCCAGGGAATCGGTACTCTGCCTAGGTTGTCTAGCCTCTGCTGTCTCTCCTCATCCCCGTCATCTCCATCATCTCCATCATCCGAACTGCTCTCCTCCCCTCCATCTCCACTCTCTCCACCCTCCTCGTTCTCCTCTCCCTCCTCCTCCCCTCCACCCATAGCCTGCTCCCCACCGGCCACACCTCCCTGTATCCTTGCTCCTGGCTGTGGGACTGCTTTGATAGCCCGTGCCTCATCTGGCACTGTGAACCATGGAAAAGGATGAGTATGAAAGTATTGGGCGTAGTCATCCGTCATCCCTGCATCCAATACCTCTGGCCTGTCCGCCCATACCTCGGGCTGTAAGGACGTATACTCTGTGTAGGCTGCCTGGTAGGGAATGCATGGCCCCCATCCTACATCCCCCTTGCGCCGCCCATAATGAGCAACGCCCTGTGGCATCCCCTGTGTGAAGCCGAACTGTCGCAAAACCCGTAGTGCGAGAAACTGCTCAATAATAAAGGGTGTCCGCCCTATCAGGTACCGTGGTCTGCACACGAACGACATCTCTAAGTGATCCGTCGCCCATGCCTCACAGTCTGTGTAGGGCCTCCATATCACATAATCCACATCATCTAGCACTTGCCGCCAGTACTCTACCTTTCCCAACATCTACTGGACAACTGCGCTGGAATAAGCATACACATATGGCCTCCCTGCCGGTCTTGACCTAGTACACAGTGGTCTCATGACAGCAATGTGCTCCCACGCCCAGATCTGCAATAATGTAACTCCACTCGCCAGGCTGGTGGATCCTCTGTAGACAATCTGATGAAGATCATGGTACATATCTGCCAAGACACAGCTCCCCTAGGCAAATCTCCATGGCTGAGTGATCATCCACTCTAGCATCCTGCCCCACCCCACGGTGAATCCCTTGGACCGATGGTCTGGTCCAAGGAAACCTCCAACAAATGCTGCCAATACCGCTACCAGAGCTGGATACCTGCTGAAATCCTCCCAATCTATCCAGTACCCATAGATACTGGGATCGCCACATATCCGCTGTAATGCCTCAGTCCCACCAATCTCCTTGTGGTCATAAACCACAAGGGCTCCAACAACCGGAATCCCCAGAATCCGATACACGTCCTCTGGCGTCACACTCATCTCATCCGTCGGCAGGTGGAAGGTGTTATGCTCGAAATGCCATCTCTCGGCCAAGGCCGTCAGTAATCCCCTGTTGGCCCGAATGCCTCGCGGCATGGTCAACAGCGGCCCCAATCCATAATCTGCTATCACCTGTAGCTCGGCAGGTGTCAGCTCTCCTATCCGCTCCTGACATAATGGGAACCGCTCTCTGATCTGGAGGCTTTTGAAAGCCTCCTATTTTGTTTAAACATGACAACCAATCCATCAAATCATATCACATATCAAGGACCTATATCAAGGTGCTACATCAATCTATCAAACATGTCAAATCAATCTACTCTATCATCATTTACTATTTGTTTTTCTTTTCAGGAAAGCAAATTTATCAACACACATATCCTTTTCTGTTTGTATTTCAATCATGAATGCAAATTTAAAACTCTATTTTTACTATTTGTTTTTCTTTTCAAGAAAGCAAATTTATCAACACATTTACTCTTTGTTTTTCAATCGTGAGAAGCAAAGTTATCAAATTCAAATCATTCAATCAATCATTCATTTTACTCTTTGTCATTTGTCACAAAGTTATCAACTATCTACTCTTTGTTTTCTATTTTGAAAGCAACGTTATCAGTCCTCTCTCAAAATTTTCTATCCTATCAACATGATGATTCTACAATTTATCTATCTATTGACTAAAGAAGCAATTTTTATCATCATTTTTCATCACACAGGCATTCTGGGGAAATTTTCCTAAATGCGCAATTCTGTTGACCATATGCGCTAAAAACCCATATGTGCCAAAGTTTTTCTCAAAAGCGCAACACTGTTTCCTAAATGCACTAAAACCCCATATGCGCAACTCTGTATCTTGGATGCGCTAGTCTACCTACCAAATGCGCAACTCTAACATTTTTACCAAACCCTAAATGCGCAGTTTTGTGCCCTAGATGTGCTATATCTTTGACCTAGCCTATTTTGACCTATATGCACAACTTTATTTGTCGGATGTGCTAAACGATCAGTTGGTGACTTGTTCCTAGATGCGCTACAAAATTTCCTATATGCGCTAAACTTTTTATCGGATGCGCTAAAACTATACCTAGATGCGCTAAAACGTTCCAAAAAATTGCAGATCGACTTTAAATCAACTCAAATTCGATCAAAAATGCAAAATTTGACAACTTAGAGGTTTCAAATCACTCACTGGTGGTCCATATGCTGCTGGTCTTTGATACCGTCGCGCTCGCTCGAACCTATGTCTGTGCATGGGGATCACCATCTCGCCAAGTCACTATCAGAGCTCCAAATTCACTGTAGCAGCAGGGTGAAAATGACACTTCATTTTACCCCTTTTACCTTATAAAGGTCTTTTCAGGATGGGCAGTAATGGCATTTTCCATTTTTCATCCTCTTTTTCACTGGGGCATCAGATACATTATCTATCAGGAGCTAAATCACTGTTCCTCCATCATTATTAATTTCTTCTTCCGTGATTTATCTCCCGAGGGGGCATCATCATCGACATCAAAAACCAGAAACATATCAGGGAAATTTTTTTTATTTTCTTTGAAGCAATGCGTTTCACACATCACTTCAAAGAGGGGCAAAATGTATACGCATAAAAATGGTCATGTCTATAATCCTGGCAATTAATTAAATATTTATTATTTAATTAATTTTTCTAAAGTCCTCTACATATGATTAAATTTAATTAATTTAATTATATTGTTCATTCATCTTATTTCTCTTCCATAATTAAATAAATTTATTTTATTTAATTATTTTCATATGTCCACTTAATTAATTAAATAAATACATTCTATTTATTTAAATTAATTATCATTGTTTGAATTTAAATTAAATCTTTTGATTTAATTAAGTTTAAATATTTCCCCTTTCTTCTATTTTAATTCTTCTTCTAATTAATTAAATGTTTCATTTAATTAATTTCATAAAAGTGATTTAATTAAATAAATCTTATTTAATTAAAAATATCTTATGCTTTCTTTCCAAATCAAAATTAGGTATTTTAACCTAATTGTGCAATCTTCTCATATCATAATTAAATATTTTATTTAATTATGAGATATTCTGCTTTTTTCAATAAAACATGATTAAAGCTCTTTTCTTATCACCAACTTTCTTCTGCTTTTAAAAGCTTAATTAAATATTTTATTTAATTAAGAAAAGCTGAATGTCCTCCTCAAATAAATAATTGATTTTTTTTAATTAATTATTTATCAGCTTTTAATCTTTCTTTTATTCTTTCTTCTCTTCTTTTTCCTCTTTCATAATAAAATAGAAAAATCTATTTTTAGGTTTCTTCTATCTTCTCCTTCAGTTTCATTTTTCTTCAACCGTTCGATCTGCCAGGAATTATCACAACCGTCAATCGAGACAGCCAATCAAAATCATACAGAAAACTCTATAAATACCTGTGTGAATCCAAACATTGGTAATAGGAAATTAAGTAGAGTTTATGCATTTAATTCATTTAATATTCATTTATCATAGCATCATGTTTATTTCAAGTTTCTTAGCTAAAATCATTATCATAGCTTAATCATGCATTCATATCATAGCAAAATCTCGTTCTTTAGGAAGACAGTTTGTTGAGCCTAGCCCATAATCTGATAACACAAGGCTGGAATCTACAAAAACACTAAGGATAGAGGACAATAGGACGACAACGGAAGCAGAATACTGAGTTTGCACTTCTCTACTCCTTTTATATTTCTGTTTTTGTTATAATGTTTTATTGGTGTGTTTGAACTTGTTTTAATTCATTTACGCACTTAATTTTCACACACACAGGTATAATCTTGTGGACTGACATCCACCATGGTTTTTCCCTTAACAGGGTTTCCACGTAAAAAAATCTTGGTGTTATTTGTCTCTCTGATGTGTTAATTTATTATGGTTAATTGTTTATTCATCAGATCTGAGATTAAAGTTAAGTTAATTTTGCAAATATTAATTTTTTGTGGCAACTGATTTAACCCCCCTCTCAGTTGTCTATCCTTGCTTTTTCCAACAATTGGTATCAAAGCATGTTCCTCTAAAGAAAAGTCTAACAACTTGAGGTGATATATGAAGAACCTATTGCAATATACTATGAAAACTCAATTGCAATAAATATATCAAGGAATCTAGTATTGCACTCGAAGACTAAGCATATATCAATCAAGTTTCAATTCTTAAGGGAGAGAGTGAATGAGAAGGAAGTTAGACTGGAGTATGTGCCTACAAAATAACATATTGTAGATATCTTTACAAAGACATTGTCGAAAGATACTATTGAGTATCTTAGAGGAATGCTAGGGGTAGTTACCCCTCCTAAAAAGAACTAAATGATGCACTTATTTGCATCAATCCATGAGCTACATTGATATATTCTAATGTAGATTGATGTTTCCGTGGCTACTACTTAGGGGGAGTAGTTAGATGTCCAGAGATATGGTTTAGAGTATGTATGTGGAAAGGTCATGGTTACCTTTGCCATTGATGTCAAAGGGGGAGAAGTGTAATGTGAAAAATATAAATATATAAGGGGGAGAAGTGTAGAATGGAAAATATTTCCAAGGAGAAGAGCAATTGTGCAGTGTGTTGGGTTGATGGTATTTTTCACATCATGTGTTGCCATCAATGCCAAAGGGGGATATTGTTGGATGGTGTGATGTGGTGATGATACGTTGTTATCATTGATGTCAACACTATTAGCATTTTATGTTCTAAGTGCTATATATGTCGAGGATATTGAGAAAGTTATAAGTGAATGTGTTCTAGGTTCCTAGTGGAACTGTGTTGAATAGTGCAAGTCATGAAGGCATTACGTTATGCATGTAAAAGGTTAGTTGTTGTGGATCAAATGGTTTAATTTTGAGTATGTATAAATCATCTACCGAAAGTTTAGAGGTCAGCATGAATTCATTTGCAAGTTATGGTCTAACAGTGTTTTGTTGGTCTCTATCAAAGTGAATAAAGATTGTATGTTCCTAGTTATCTCAGTTTTTACAGATGTCTCTCTGCTATTTCTTGGTGTTTTCAGATGTCTCTAGTTCATCCCCTATCCTTGTGGTATGTCCACATGATCCGGTGAAGCTCGTAATTGAAAATATTTTCTTGTGCATGTTCAGTTTTTCTTGTTCTTGGCCAACATGTTGATGTTAGCATGTTGTGGATGTTCGAGGCGTGATTAATCAAAGTATATTTGTTTTGGAGAAGTGAATTTGGGTCCCCACTTTTTTGTGGCCAACCTTGGTGGATGCGCATTGAAAATTTAATTATGAATTTGAGCCGACATTGAAAATATATTCTTTTCCTCTTACCGACTTTATTATGATGAAATCTTTGTGGCAGATATATAAGAAGCAATTATGTGGTTAGTGTTTTGAGTATGCGTTGTGTGCTCTTGTGTGCATAAGTGTGAATATCATTAAAGAGAAAGTGTAGAAGGTTGAGTGAAGTATGCAGAAGTACTGTGCCTAATTGGAACTATAATCAAGCTTAGACTAAAGTCATTCTATCAGTTCAAATTTCTGGATGGTTTTAATCTGAATCTTTCTGTAAGATAGTGAATCTTCTATTTTTAATTGAGTAGTGAGCTCTAGGAAGTGATCCTGAATGCATGTGCATTCTCCTTATTATTTTCCTTTATGATTTTAACAGAGTATAATCTTTTGGATTGACATCCACCGTGGTTTTTCCCCTAGCAGGGTTTCCACGTAAAAAAATCTTGGTGTTGTTTGTCTCTTTGATGTGTTAATTGTTTATTCATCAGATCCGAGATTAAAGTTAAGTTAAGTATGCAAAGATTAAATTTTTGTGACAAATAATTCACCCCCCCTCCCCTATCAATTGTCTATCCTTTCTTTTTCCAACAATTTCTTCTATTTAGATATAAGAGTCATTGTTTTCCTATGGTGCACTAGAATACATAATCCTCTTTGTAAATTTAGTTTATATTTATTCTTGGAAACTTTGTTTCTCTAGTTTTGTGTGGATTTTTATTTTCTATATTCTTTTGTTACAAGATTTGGGCCTTGTCAAAAACCCAACTCACCTTAATACAAATATTATACACCAAACACCAAGAAAAATGCTAGAATTTAATTTCTATAAGAATAAGCCATTTTTTTTGGTAGTAGTGAATACTAAATCTAGTAAATTTATATATAAGACTGTATTTTGAAAAATGCATCTAATTTCTTAAAATTGAGGACAACATTTTCTTGATTTAATATACGTTTTTAATATTTCAATTCTTTTCAAACTTCCCAATGAAGCCTATCTAATATTCTAAATGGAATTCAATTCAAACATCTAGTCACATTATATTAATAATGTATTTATAACTTTTGAATTGATTCTTTTATTATTTAAATGATGATCAAATATCTTAATCTTCTCATATATATTAAAATTCTTAGTGTACATAGGTTATTTGTATACTTTTATTTATGTTTTCTTAGTTTAACAAAGAGAGTATTAGTGTTAGATAAGTGTGAGTTGTTAACATCTTTCATGGGAGTTACACTTTCATATTTTTGGAGTTTTTTCTATTGTACTCTTTTCATTGATAATATTTTCTAATTTCTCCCTCTCACATAGCTTATTAATCATCACTCTTCTAGCTTGTTTAGAGACACTTTTACATTCATCTAGCTTCATACTTTTGAGCTTTCTCAATTCTAGTTTTATTCTTCTACATTTGCATTACTCTCTTAGAGTCTATCTTTTCATTTATATTTACATTTTTACTACACCTATTTCCTTTAATAGTTTCTATATTTTCATCTACTTTATAGAAGCTATCATGATATTAGAGATTATTTTGTGTAAGAGTAGATATTTAGTTTCCATATTTGATGGATTTAGGAGTCTCTAATCTTTTACTTGTAGATTTCCTAAAAAATAGTATGCTCTTCTCTTACACCTTTTGATGATCTAGTCATTCATAAAAGTTTGATGATATATTTTCAACCTCTAGATTTTTTGCACTTGTGTTGACTAAAATTTGGATCATTTTATTTTCTTAAAAATACTGGAAGTAATTTCAACTATTCCATGGCATCTATAATACTACATAAATTTAATTTTTCCTTTGATTTCATCAAGATCAAATAATAGAAAGTTACCTTTATAAATTGGGATTGAATGGTGCATTAGACATGATGCTCATTTTTTAATTCTTTCAAGCCAAATAAACCTTGAAATTAAGTTCAGAATACCCAAGATCCCCTACTTTCGTATATATTTTTTTAATTTTGAGGATTTGGTCAAATGTAAATTTTTTTCTACTATCCATCTATATAGTTGTACCATCATACCTTTTATATCTATGCGCAATTTTTTACTTTGTCTGGTTTTAACATTATTAGATGGGTTTTTAACAACATTTTAAAAAAAAGGACCCCTCTCCATTGGCTATTTTTATTTTGACCCACAAGTTTTGAAGATCATAACTTGGTCATTTAGACTCAAAATCGAACACAATTTTTTAAATATTTGGGTTAGAATTTTATGGTCTTTGTAGTGGTGTTATTGGTTTATAATTTTCTTTAATTTTCTTGAAATTTAGGTTTCATATAGAGTTTACTATGCAATTATCATTTTGGGATCCTTTAAGGGCCATATTTTGTGCATACAAAATTTTTTAGGTCCTACATTTTTAGAGTGTATTTTTTTTGCATAATATGTACTAATTCTATTTATTTCATCTCATATTTTACTTGAGCTACAATTTTATACTCTTTAGCTTATTTTGGGTCTTGTAAGGTTTTTAAAATATCATATTTTTTTTTGGTAAACTGTAATAATAATAGTGATCAACATTATTATTGGGGATTCATTTCAACAAATAAGAATATTACAAAAATTAGGGGATTGTTAATGTTGTCAAGAAAGTATGCACCCTTGAGAAGCACTAAGTTGATAGAATCACTTAGCCACCTCATGAAACATGGGATGATCTCCCTGATTGTGGGCTCATATGGTGGAGATCATACTCTAGAGAGGGTTGGTTCCTTTGGAACTTCACCTAATCTAAGCTACCTATTTTTGCTTGCTGAGAAAAGAGAGAAGGATAACATGTAATGAAACCTAAACTATAGTACAGTGATACACCAAAATGGTTTTCAAACATACACTACTATTTGGACTTACAATATAATCAAAATGAACAAGTTATTTCATGCATAAATTAGATTTTACATACATGTACAACAATAATTCACAGGAAACATGAATTTTTCCTCAATCCTAAAAGGAAAAATCGTATATTCTCATAATTCAAAATTGTTCAAACTAATGTCATAACCTATGACCTACATAAGGTATTCATATCTCTACAATAGGGTGCTAAAGAAATGAGATATGCGTTGAGGATTTATATGAAATCATAGAAAACACATTGATCATTTACAGTTGCACATAAAGTACATTTAGAGAAAGGAAAATAATTTTATTTTATTGATAGAAAGAGGTGTTGTAGTTGTTGTCACATTTGTTTTAGTTTTTCCCATTTTCTCTTAACTCCTATACCCAATGGATATGCAAGGCTACTGGTCTTATAAGTTTTATTAGGAAAAACCTCCACAAAGGTCACCAAATATGTTGATATATTTCACCATGGTGTATAGTTTAGTACCATAAAGAAAAAGGAAAATAAATTATTATTGTCACTATGTTTTAGCACCAAAAGAGAAAAAGAAGGAAAAGGGGATAAAGATGGATTCCTTTGGAAGGAGTAAATATTCATCCACATACCATGGGAAAGTTAAGGATTTCATTGTTTGGCAACAAAAGAGCTCACATTTTTGGCTTGAAGTTGGTGCATCCTACTCTAACTTCTGACAATGTTGCAAGAGGATATGGAGGATTTTGGGAATACAACAAGGGAATTGAAGAGGCTTTAAGGTCATTTATACCTTTCCCACATTATAGAGAGGGAAAGGAGACCTGGCGTGATATGTATAAAAAGTGGAGGGTTTTTAGGCGTGCAAAATATTATTTCCACATGATAGATATTTTCAAGAAGAAAAATCCAAGTGGTTATTATTTTTCAGGTATGTTTCTTCTATTTAGATATAAGAGTCATTATTTTCCTATGGTGGTGATTTTTAGTATGGTGGTGGTAGCAATATGGTGGTGTCAATTAGAAAAAGGGAAAAAGGGAAAATTTTGTAAAAACCTTGATCATTGTTAACTCTATAAACATTTAATTATTCAAACCCTTGTCATAGCCAAAATTGAAGATATAATGAGAAAAAAATTATTAAATGAGAGTGATAGAGACCCAAGAGAGAGATTAGAGCATATTTGAAACATTTTAAGGAGGTTTAAATATTTTACCTTAATGATCTTGAGATAAAGGTTACTAGGAATGAGAAAGGTTTCCATGCCTACTTTGGCCTTAGAGGGAAATCTAGGCTCCCTAAATTATTGCTTCCCAATATCCAAGATCTATAAGTTCAATGATATTGAGTGATCAATCAGATGAAACTATAGTAGATGTAGAAAATCATGTAGATATTTATTAGATTGCATTGACAAACCAAGACACTATGGATGTTCTTCTCTAGTTTAATATGACAATATAAGTTGAGAAACTCGGTTTAAAATAAATTACATCTCTCAAAAACTTATAGAGGATTTCCTATAATAAATTGGCATGGATATAAGGTAATATTTTTATGGTATTGGTGGTAGGATATTTGATAGAATGACATCATGATTTTGGCAGTGTTGTCAAAGTAAATCATGACAGTGGTTAGGGAAGTCAAATGGTAGACAAAGTTGTGGTCATGATCCAAGGATAGTGTTTTATAAGTATCAAAGGAAAATTGCTTGAAATTATGAGGAGAATGATGCAAGACTAAGTGACAAAAAACATGAGCAAATAATTTCAAAAGGGATACAATTACAATGAACAACCAGTTCCACAAATACAATGAGGTTATGCAACTATGTATCCAAGTATGATGTAATTTCATAGGCTAGTAGCATAGACACCAACTTTTGTACCCCTAATCAATTGGTCTCTCAAAATATCTTCCAATTCTATCTTCATATGTTGTTCAACCAACTCCACATGTAATGTAATCTATGTAAGAGAGGAGGCCTTTACCTTGCATTGTTAGGAATTGTTTATGGGTCTATCATCATTCAAAAGGATAGTGATTAATTTTTTTTGCAAAGGTAAAGGATAGTCTCATATCATGGATGACACTAATATTAGTTTAACATGACAATAAATAAAGGGCTACACATGTACTAGTAATAATTTTTCTTAATGATAGTCTTGTAGTGAAACTAAAAGCGACAATTTGCTAGTGATGGAATTATTCTGGATTGTATATTTATTCTTGTAAACCTTATGGAATCTTTGTAACAATGCAATTGCACCTGCATAACATTTTATGCATATGTCTTAGGGAAACCAAGGGTTTTTATACATGAAAGGATAGTAAAAAAAGGAGAGAACAATCCATGGGTAGTAGTGGAAATTTAATAAAGATGGAAAATCACATCTAATGACACAATATATCATGACATTGGATTAATGAGAATATTCTGCCATGAACCTTGAGGATGATGCATAAATCATTTGTGTGTAGGATTTCTTGTTAAGATAGGTCTCCAAAGGAAGCAATTTTGAAAGGAGACTACATTATTTTCACAGTAATCAAGATTTGATTATTGTTCAAAATAAGTGGAGCTACAAATTGTATAATGATGATAAAATTAGAGAAAAAATATATGGAATGGAAGAGCATCACAAAGGTTTGACATGGAATAAATGAATAATAGGTTTTATGAAGGTATATACTATAGCAAAAGAGGGTAGTGACTTCAAGTTAATAAGACAATCAAGATAAACATGGTGCCAAAACCTACTGGTCAAGGTTTGCTAAAGAGGGTAGAGTTTGTAGTTGAAGGACAATCCTTCTTAAGGGAAGTAGGAACAAGAATAAAGAGCTACATATGAAAATGAGAAAGATACAGTGAAATAGGAATACCATTGACATCTAGTTGTTACTTCATATGGTTTATTTAGTTGATAAGAAATATAAATATTGTGGTGTTATTACTTCGATATATATCACATTCAAGTTTGGATTTTCCAAAAGACCAGAGTTATGGGCTCTTTTCTTGTTACCCTAGTGATTTTGGACTGCATGTCTAGTTCATATGATGGATCTCTTCCTTTTACAAAGAACCCTACTCTAACTTGCATAGTTTAGTACTTAATGGATATATTGTTGTGAATAGCTAAAATCACAATTGTTTTATAGGAAAGAATGTAATTTTCTATATGGTTACCATGAAAAAATTTCTCATTGATGAGAACAAGGAGACCATCCCCAAATCCTAATAGAATACATTAGATTATCCTAAAATATTTCTAGAAGGAGCATTGAAGGGTGAGGATGATTTGGAAAGGTAATCTAGTTGTGTCTATGGAAGCAACCAAACCAGACAGTCTAGATATTCAAAAGGACAAAAGGACCACTATACAATAGCATGAAGACAAGATGAGGCTATTACTTAAGGCATTCAATTTGATTAAGATAGTCTGGTAGAGTTGAGGACTAGTTGGAAAGTAAATACGAGGTCACCATTTATGGACAATGTGACAATCTTAATATAGTACACAAATACCTTGACACATACAAGAATAGTTCATGAAAAAGTTCCAATGTGCAAAGGTTAATGGCAAAGAATAATGGGGGTTGGAGAGCTCATAGTGAGAGGGATAATCTTAAGGAAAGTGCAAGGATTAAATACGTTGTTGGTGATAGTATTTCAAGACTTGAAGGAGAAATGATAAAAAATAGATGAAAACCATGAAAATCCTTACAATGTGATAGTGAAGTCACTCAACACCTACAGAGTTCAAAGAAAACATACATTGGTGATAGTAGCAATGCATTGTGGGCAGTGTTCAAGGGAATATTAGAAAGGGAAATAATGCTCAGTACAAATATTTACACTATGACAAGGTAAGTCCAATATATAATCAATTCCTCATAGAATAGAAGGATAATCCCAATTGTCACTGAAGGACATATCTTTACAAGCATAAAATAATAGAAAAAAAGGAAATATTCATGATATGGCAAAAATAGCCAAGGTTTTTGCATGTTGATAGAGGTAGTTATTCCTTTCCTCTTCTATGCCAGGTCATGAGTTAGAAATATAAGAAAAACATATACCAGTTATAATGATGTTAATGCATGTCATACATGGTTATTATTTTTCAAATGAACTTCAAAGAGTGATGTAGGATTCCTTGTAAAACCTATTAGAAATAATGATCTTGAGAATTTTTGGCAATATCTTCGGAGGAGGTGCCACATTTCAAGTGAAAGGTGATGAGATAAATTACACTCAAAATTTTCATCCATCTAGAAGTTCATTTCAACCTAGTTTCTTATTTAAAGTATATAATGGAAAAAACTTCATCCAATTAGTGAAAACACAAGGAATTATTGTTTAGTGTATTGTATCAAATCACTCCGGGTGATCCCACAATAGTGGTTTAAAATTTTTGGCCAAACTGGGCACTAATTTTTTTTTTAACTAAATCTTTACTTTCGAGAACCTATAGTGGCTAAACCGTGAAGAATTTGAAGATGATGCAAACTAGAGTTTCATGAAATTTTGTCTATAGATTATAAATATATATTTTTCAAAATTTTGGAATCAGATTGCACTTCTTTTTCCATCTCCCTCAAAAACTAGTTTTTTTAGAAAATAACATTCTAAAAAAGTGACGCTCACTGTATAATGCATAACTTTTTTTCCATGAAGGATAAAATTCTAATTCTTTCAAATTTAGGTTCATAACTCTAATATATAGTGCTTCCACTTAGTTAGATAGTTTTTTATTGAATATTTTTTATTTAATCAAGTTTATAAGTCAAACCAATTATAATTCAGACATAGCGTGACCGTATAATGTGTAACTTTTTTTGTATGTATCGAAATTCAATTTTTTTTCTTTCTTGGATCAAGGACTTCAATATCTGGTGCACTCATATTTTTCAAATTTTTTTTGATAATCTATTATTTTTCCAAATGTGCAGAACAAAGAGCTTGATTTTTAGTGAAAAACCTACATTCACAAGAAATAAAAAATAAATATAATAATAAAATTAAATTTATTTAAAATTATACTTTTTGGGAAGCTTATAATAAGGAATACATACTTACAAAAAATAAATTTTAAATGAATTCATTTGATCCCCCGAAAGGTAAATCAAAAGTGGTTTTTCATCAACATTGTGATAGGTGTAAAGGAGACTCTGTTATAGGTATGGTTTAAAACTAGCGAGGTTCTATCCAAGGGGGTTTGATTTAAGGTAGTTTGATCAAACCCTCCTCAATCAGAATTCTTTAAATGGAACTTTCTAAGGCTTAAATCATTATATTTTCTAAAAATATGTGATTTTAGCAAAAATCAGATCCTCCTAGAAATTGTAAACCAGCTTTGTGGGATTGATATATCTGAGGTTTCATGAACCTATATAAATTGATTAGTTTTAGTCTACTAAGAGAATGCAAGGATAAAGAAGCCTAAAAATGTAGAATGAAACATTTAAAATTCTAGTGCATGGTGAGAATGTTGCAACTGACGTTGGTAATTCCTTTATAGATGTTTTTTAAAGTGAAAGTTGGATGCAACTAGGTGCTATGGAGCATACTACAACTACTACATCTAAGTAACTAAGAATACTTGACATCAAAGTAGCACATCAAGAGTATTACAAGAAATATTTTTATTAAGTTAGTTTTAATTTTGTAAGACATCTCACTACACACAAAAATGGATGCAAATATCTAGGAAAAATCTTGCATTGAAAATATGACAAAAGGATAGTATCATTCATTTGATATAGTTCCAAACATACAAAACTCAAGAGTGTTCATAAGAATGACAAATATAGAAACATAAACTCATATACCATTGTATGAATGGAGAAAATCAAGATAACCATTAAGCTTATCTAGTGAAACGGTAGATAACATGTCTATGAAAGTCAAGTTTATGACAGTCATAACATGACACTGTAATTGAGAAAATGGCCTATTCAATTCATGTAAGACACAAAGGTAATAGATAGTGCAAAAAAATTAGAAAGGGTAGAAATTTATCTCATTATGATATATGGATAAACCTGAGTGTTAAGACACAAATTATAATAATTTTTTTATGTGTAGTACCTTAGATAGTAGGCATAGAAAGATTAGCATGAAGGAGTTTTAAGACATGACAAATGTGTCATTCCCAAGGAATTTTTTACACGTCCTATGAACTTGGAGATAAATTCAAGACAATTTAAGGGGAGTAATGAGTAGTTATAGATAGTTGCAAGCATCTAGAGGTAGTTTGAGGAGCTACAAAACAAGAGGGAATATAGGGCAGTTTTGACCCAATTTTGGAGCATTTACTAGCATCTAGGAGCTATTTAAGGTACCTTGATGGTGGATAAGGTCAAGGAAGGACCTTTTCTTTACTCAAACACCTTTTTAGAGCACTTTTTGGGGCTGAAAACTAGGGGAAACAATTTTGGACGCCCAAAGGAGTTTGACCCAACAAGATGAAGTGAAGACTTATCTTTCTTTCCTCAACACATGTTCCTAATTTGTAGTAGTTGTTGAATAGCATAAATGAAAGCCTAGAGGAATTTTTCTTTACTTATTTTCTCTCTAATTTTGTATTGTAACCATTTTTGAAGGTTATTTCAAGTTGGGATAGCATTATAACTCAATTTTCAAACTTATATAAAGCTGTAAAACTTTTTTTATCAATAAAATACAAGTAATTTTCTTCCTCTAATATGTACTTTATGTGAAACTATAAATGATCAATGTATTTTCTATGATTTTGTATAAATCCTCAATGTATATCTCATTTCCTCAACACCTTATTTTAGAGATATGCATACCTTGTGTAGGTCATATGTTATGAAATTATTTTGAACAATTTCTATTTGTGAGAATATTTGATTTTTCCTTTCAGGATTGAGTAAAACTTAATATTTCCTATGAATTATTGATGTACAAGTATGAAAAATCTGAGTTGTGAATGAAACAAATTGGTCATTTTGATCATATTTTAAGTCCAAACAATATTGTAGATTTGAAAACCATTTTGGTGCATCATTGTATTAGTGTTTAGGTTTCATTACATGTTATCATTCTCACTTTCCTCAACAAGAAGCAATAGGTATCTTAGTTTAGTTGAAGTTCCAAGGGAACCAACCCTCTTTGGAGGTTCATCTACACCATCTGAACCCACACTCAGGGAGATCATCCCATGTTTCATGTGGTGGTTGAATGATTCTATCAACTCAGTGAGGGTGCACACTTCCTTGAAAATAGTTAATTCTCATGCAACCAAATTTGAAAATTTTGATTTCATGTTCTAGTCTTGGGGGCTTATAATACAAAGTATTTTTTAATCATGAATTGACATAAAGCTCTCTTTAGGGGATTTTTTATTATGAATTTTGGTGTTCTATTTTATCCTTCAATTTTCAAGATGAATTCAAAGAACTATTTATCCTAGGAACAAGGGATAGTGAATTATTGTAGTATGCATGATTTAGTGCCATATCTCGTTGGAATCATTGTTTAGTTAAGTGGCTATCAATAAAAATATATATAGTTAAACACCAATGATGTGGTCTATGGACTAATATGTCTCACTAATTTTGAGCATATCCTACATTAGTGTAAGTTCATTTAATGCACTTTAACTTCTTGCATCATCTCCCATTCTATATTCACTTTTTCTATCTCCACAAATCATGCGACTTACTTAACACATCTTGATTCACAGTGATCCATGTATCATACTTAAGTGATCATCACTCTTAAATATTTTATAACACAATAAAAAATAAACATCAACATCAAGACATTTAAGGAGATTCAATGAACATTCACCTTGATTCATTTCTACAGTCCATATGAGTGGAAACTTAATAGTTTGACAACTCAATTTTTTCTACCTTGCAAAAGGAAGGTGCATCATTTCTTATAGACAAACCTAATACAACATTTACCATGTAATAGTTTATATTTATCTTCTCTCTTCTTTATAGAGTTACACTTGAACCTTATAACAATTCTAAGATAATTTTTTGGGTGTCCTATTTACCGTGATTCATAATTTTCAATCTTTTATTGGATGGTTCATTCTTTGTGAAGGAAATTTTATGTACATTGGTATCTCATTAGGATTCATTCACTAGGGCCCATATTTTGACCCTCCTAATGTAAAATTAATGGAGGTGTTAGTGTAGGATTTTATTTCCAAATAGGTTTTTTGATTGTACTTTTATTTTATCTGTCTTAGGTTAACAAAGAAAATATTAGTGTTAGTGAAGTGTGATCTTTAAAAACTTTCATGGGGGTTGCAATTTTCTATTTTTGGAGTCTTGCAATTTATTTATCTCATTGGTTATCTTTTCCACCTCCTCCCTTTCACTTATCCTATTTATAGTCATTACCCTAGTTTATTTTGAAATTACATACATATACATAGCATAGAAACTTACAAAGTAAAGATGGTCAAGGGACCAAAAAAAATTGTGCCATATACCAAATACTTTATGTATGGAGGCCAAAACAGAATAAAAGCATCATACAAGAAAGTGAGAAAAAAACATAATGAAAGAAAATTTTATGCAAAGGATTACGTGGACTCCTCACACTACTTCAAGGGTGGCATAAAATTATATTATCCATTGAATTTGGAAATAGGCTATAGATTGTTTACCCTCTTTAAAAACAAATTCCCATGTGCCTCAAAACTTTATGTTGTGCTAGTGACATTGTACAAGAAATTCTAAGGAATAGTAGTCATTCCACCACAACACCCTCCTTATACATGCTCTTGATATCCTATGGCCTTGGGATGCAAGCCCCAAGCCTTGCTACATCCAGGGTTACCTCAAGCCTACCTAGGTTGTGCTTCTTAAACAATTTTGATGATAGTTTACCCACTAGCTCTTTTTTCTCTCCTAAATCCAAGAAGGAAGCCACAAAACATGATGTAATATATGTGTTTACCCCATAACACTCATCATCCCTTAGGAAATCAATTCCAAGTATCATATTAATCGCTTTTATGTCCCTACCAATGGGATGTTTCATTAATACCTTCAACCATTGGTCTATAATAGCACTTCTGAAGGCCATCTATTAATGCAAACATGTGAGGCATATAGGAATGTGCCCATTCTAAAGATGAACTCTAGGAAACTATGAGAAGAATAGCATGAATATCACCCTTCCATTTTAAATATAACAATCCACTTCATCCTCCCATGCTTATGGAATGAGATTTTTTTTCTAGATTTACTAACCATTAGGAGAGGTACTGAAGTAACTTCAAAGCTCTCTATTACCCATTTTTGATACATTCCAACTTATTGTTGGAGTATTGCATAGCTACCTTGTCATTAGTGACAAATCCAATAAATAATTGGAAATTAGATTAGGTTTGTGTCAAAATGCATCCAAATGATGGACCATATTGAAAAATACTAGATAATGATGTCATTGGATTGATTTATGTTAGTAAATGCACATCCAATTAGTTAGACTATAAAAATACACCAATTTATGCTTTTAAATTGAAAACGCGTAGCTTGATGCTAACACTACCACTTGTGAAGTTTATGTAGGTAGAAGAAACCCATGCTTTGAAAGGGAACTCGAGGGAGTGTAATGGTTCCACATGTTTATGTGCCCAGATAGTGAGAGCATTATCTAATTTTAACACCAACTTTAGCAATCTTAGAAGCTTGCAAGTAGCTAGAATTTCCAAAGATGATCCTTTTCCATTTGAAGAGTGCATGGATGAACCTCACAACCTCCTTTTTATCATGCAGTGAACCCACCAAAAGTCTCGACCAAATACACAACAATTATTGGTAATTCTTATAAAATTTTCCATTATGTACTAGCACAACACATGGCTTGATGCAGAAGAAATTGATTATGAAATAGAAGAAATCAATTACATTTTTTGGTGGCACGTAGACCAACCATGTGGCATGAAAAAACTTCTCACTAATAACTATATCCTTCGGGCTAGGTGGGAACTTCTCATTTTTGGCAAGCTTCCAAATTGTATGAAAGGTGATCCGTCAGTGAAACCAAATGCTTAATACCTAGATAGTGGTTCCTAGCAATCTTGTACCAAGGGTTTTTTGAAATACTTAAGGGGTGATCTCACAATAGTGGTTTACAATTTTTGGCCAAATTGGACATTGAAATTATTATTTTTAACTAAATCTTCACATTTGGGCACCTATAGCAACTAAACTGCGAAGAATATGAAGATGATGCAAACTAGAGTCTCATCACATTTTGTCTATAGATTTTAAAAATATATTTTAAAAAATTTTTGGAATCAGATTGCACTTCCTTTTCCATCTCCCATGAAAACTAGTTTTTTTCAAAAAATAACATTTTTTAAAAGTGGCGCACACCGTATAAGACATAATTTTTTTTCCATGAAGAATAAAATTCTAATTCTTTCGAATTTAGATTTGTAACTCCGATATCTAGTGCTTCCACTTGGTTAGAAAATTTTTTATTGAATATTTTCTCTTTACTAAAGTTTTGAAGTCAAACCAATTACAATTTAGACATAGCATGACCATATAATGCATAATTTTTTTTGTATATATCGAAATTCCTTTTTTTTGTTGGATAAAGGACTTCAATATCTGGTGCACTCAAATTTTTCTTTTTCTTTTTTGATAACCTGCTATTTTTCCACATGTGCATAATAGAGACCTTCATTTTTGATGAAAAACCTATGTTTAATAAAACTAAAAAAACAAATACATAATTAAACCAAAACATATTAAAATTATATTCATTGGATACCTATTTTTGAGGACTACCTGATTCTAGTTGGGTTTGTGAAGATTCCTTCATTTTCATCCTCAACCTGAGCTCCGAAGTGCCAAAATCTAGGGCTTCTTTGTGTCTCAGGGGGGGATGAGGAATAAGGGGGGTTCGTTCGAACCAGGGTTCATTTGAACACCCCTTCTATAAGGGGTTTTGTTGGATTTTTTGGTAGGAAAGAATTAAAAGGGTTTGCTCGAACCCAAGTTCTAGTGAACCCCTAATGGGTTCAGTTGAACCAATAGGTTCATACAAACCCCTAAAATCAAGTTTTTTGCCATGCATTCATTTTTTGTGAGTTTTCCTTCCTCACTTCAATTCTAAACCATTGTTGTGGCTTCACCCTAAGGGATTCAATATATTGTTCCTATTTGAAATATGGCATTGGTGAGATGGTGGGAACTTGATATGTTACAACATCACTAGCTTCTTGAGGACATCATGTGACACCTTGACACTTCGAATTTTGCATTTTAGGAACTACACATCTTTGAACAATATAAAAAATTTACCAGCAATGGCTCTTGAAAAGAATGAAATTCCCATCTGAGGGCTCACACAATTTGGAGATAGATACTAGTAGAATTACTCAACACCATGAGCCCTACACACTTAAGACAATTAGTATTTTTAGTTTAGTTCCCATTTATGTCGTGCATTTAATTATTTTTTAACATGCTAAGGCAGGATAGTTAACTGGATCCATGTGATTAATTTGTAGATCCAAAGCATCTATTGGCATATGGCTTGGAGAGACTGTTCTTGGCTTCTTGTGTTGTCATTGATGGCAACTGAAGTCAGTAGTATGGTCCACAGTGTAGTAGTTGCTCCTACCGGCTAAAGAAGTAAGTAACTGTAATCTACCGAAAGAAAGTATGAAGAACAGGATATCCGATTGACAAGTTGATCTGAATACTTCATCAAATCACTATTTTGTGGTGTGGATCCCCAAGGAAGCTTGTTTAGCATGTACACTATCCTATTGAAAAGTTCTATGGTGTCTCATTAATTGGAGTATGAGTTAAGAGATTTGGTAAAATGGTTTACTGCTTATTTTATTTTTCTGGCTGACCTGATGTATATGTCATATCGTGGATGTATGTGGAGTATGTGTTTAGCTATTTATTATGTTTGGAATTTTGGTTTGGGTCCCTACTATATAGTCGAACCAACTTGTGTGGGTAGGCATCAATTCTAACTGGTGATTTGGGTTGACATAAGGAAAAGTATTATATTTTGTTTTAAAGCTAACATATAACAATTTTTGTTAGTGGGTATATAAAGGAGATCAAAAAATAATTTTTGTTTGGTGAATGTAGAGAAGAGTGTGTTTTTATGAAAAAGTGTAGAACAAATATATGGGCTAACCTCAGAATATCTGTTGAGAAAATTCTACAAAATGGTTTATATCTAGCAGAGCAAAGCAGAGCAGAGCAGAGCAGAGTAGAGTAGAGTAGAGTAGAGTAGAGCAGAGCAGAGCAAAGTAGAGCAGAGCAGAGGAGAGCAGAAGTGCAAAATGGATAAAAGATCCAGAATCTGATTGTGTGCCTAATTGGAACTGATTCCAAGAATTCATAGATGCTATACTCTCAGTTCAACATTTTTTTGTAATAACAAATATATTTTGTAAGGTAGTGAGCCTTCTCTTTTGAGCAGTGAGCTCTAGGTAGTGTGCCTGAATGCAAGTGCATTCCCCTTTTTATCATACTTTTAATAGAGCATACTTTGTGGATTAATCTCCACCATGGTTTTTCCCCTAACAAGGCTTCCACGTAAAAATACTAGTGTTATCGTGTTCTTTAATGTGTATGCATGTTTCCTTCTGTTTATATGTTGTGGATGCTATTGAGGGTTTAATTATTGTTGTTGATAATTTAAGATCTGATTTGAAAATAAAATATTGTCGAACACCCCCCCTCTCAGTGTTCCTAGTGTCCAACAATTGGTATTAGAGCAGGTTCCTCTTCTGATTTCTAACAGCTTGAGGTGGATCTTGAATCACAATGGACATTGGTGGTCTTGAACAATAGCTTATGGGGGCACTTGATGATCCTGATCAGTCTAAGTCAGAAGTCATGGAATTAAAAGCAAATCTTGTGGTTGCCGAAAAATTCATTCAATCATTGAAGGATAAAATAAATGAGTCAAGGGAAAAGAGGAAGGAACTGTGTGATCAATTGAAGCAGAAAGAAAGCAAATTTCTGGATGATGTCCATCTGAATCAAACCCTAAGAGAAATAACAAAAGAATGTGAAAAGATTGCTAAGGAAAATGTTTCTTTAAAGCTTGAAATGGAATATGTGGCAATAAAGCTAACTAAAGAGACTGGAGAAAGAAGGAAGAAAGAGGAGAATCTAGCCCAGTCCTTGAAAGAAAAATATGAAGAATGTAGCAGAGTTAATTGTGAATTCATTCAACTAGAGATTGAACTACAACAATCTAGAAATAATGAAAAAGAGCTTGAGAGATAGGTAGTTATTCTCAGAAATGATCTTACTACTACAAATGAATTCAAAGAGAAGTTTAGGATAAGTTTTGCTAGTCTTGATGAGATAGCTAAATGACAAAAGGATACTAATGATAAGCAAGGTCTTGGATATGAGAAGGGCGAGAGCTCTAGATCCAAACAAAAGAATCCTAAAAAGAACAAAGAAAAAAGACATCCAGTAAGGCAACCCAATGCTCAAAAATTTAATTGATATTGCTTAGCTTGTAATAAATTTGGTCATATGGCTTCTCAGTGTAGAAGAAAAATAAACTTTAGCATTCCATCATTTTTTGGTCAATGTTTTAAATGCAAGAAGTTTGGGCATAAGTAATTAGAATGTAGAAGTATGTTAGTCAGTGCTGCGATACATGTGGAAGATTTGGACATGTTGCTAATTAATGCATATCAAGAGGAAACTAGTGGAATGAATGGTATAGACAGAAAAATCTAGCATGCTACAATTGCAACACACTTGGGCACATTGCAAGATTCTGCAGGAACAAAAACATGAATAAAAGAGGTCTAGTTTATCAAGGGAGAAATTCACAGAAAAGCAACAAAGGAAAAGAAAGAGAATTTGTAGAAGAGATAAGAGATCAGATGAAGAAAAAATGGGTAAATAAAAATGAATCTAATGAAGGAAATACGGTTGTATCAGAAGCTCTCTTTAGTAATTCTTTCGGCAATTGATTTCAGGTTTGTGGCCTAGGGGGAGTTCTACAAGAAGATCTTTTGTTCCCTTGAGTATCGTTGGCTCTAAATCGTAGGATGTTGTCAGCAGTTGTGTCATTCATTGTCAAATGCATTAATAACAATTTGTTGAGTTGGATGAAATGTTGAAAGTCCAAAGTCAAATTTTTCTCTTGTTGTCTAAGTTTTCAGTGTAACTGGAACTTCTAGGGCAATATATTTAATGTGGTAGGAAGTTAAGTGAAGTTATAAAAGGTAATTAAGAACCCTAATTTGTCACCATGCGCCAAAGGAGAACAATTGGAGAACCTTTTCTACGAAAATTCAAAGGAGTAAAAACCAATCTAGCGATGAATTCTCCAAGTATATCTATTTCTCATCACTTTCATAGTATTTTGGTGATTGGTAGAACCCTGCTTGGTACAAAAAATGAAGCAAATCCAAGGATCAGTAATTTTGGATGAATATAGTAGTCAAAAGATTAGGGATATAAGAAATTCATTGTTTGTCGTCGAATTGAGAAGGATTGGAGGAGTGAAACACAAGAATTGGGATATTTGGGATGAATTCCCTCATTTTGTCAATACGGAGGTAGTTCAGTTTATCCTAAATAGATTGGATGGAGATATCCTTACTATGGATAAACCCTATCAGATTTCTAAGGATGTAATAAAAAATTTAACAGGTTTGTGTGAAGTTGGTGAAGTTCTGAAAAAAAATTGATTCAAAATATTGGGGTCAAAGCCCTAACTGGAATAACGAGAGATCAAAGGGCTCTAGTAATTGCTATAATCAAAGATAATTTAACGAGATATATTACTCATGAAATTTCATATAAATCTTCTTCAAAAATTGAGAAGGATCAACCTCGGTAGGTGTAGTGTATATTGCTCACAAAATGTTAATAAAAGGTGAAGAATTTGACCTATGTGGTTTGATAAAGGATTAATTAATGGAGGATGTACAATTTTCGAAGGATATAGGCTACTCTTTTAGGTTTGTCACCCTATCTATATGCATTATGATTTATTTCCTGATTGCTTGCCTCTGAATGACAATGTGGTGTGGAAAGAAAATACACAAGTTTGCAAGCAAATTCTTGAACATTTCAACTCTTTTGAAAATGGTGAAAGAGTTTATGAGAACTTCTTTAGGAAGTTGTTAGAATAATTTGGTGCAAGTGATATTCATCTTCTGGTAAAGATAGCTGAAGTTGAATCATCCTCTGGGAAGGTAGTGAAAAAGCAAAAGAGAGAAAGAGAATTGGCTAGTGTCACTCCTCTGGCACCCAAATCAACAAAATTTGAGGCAAAAGGAAAAGAAAATATGGTTGTGGATATAGTCGATGAGGACTCTGAGTAATATACTCCAAGGGAAGAACCAAAACTAGTTGAACCGGTTGTGGAAATTGTAGAAGAGAGTGATGATGAAGGTGCTTTGTTTAAAGAAAAAATATTGCAGATTATTCAAGATGAAGATGGTATGCAAAAGATAACTGATATATGGTTGAATGGACCATCTTATGAGTAGGATTTCATTGAGAACACTCTAGGAAGATTTTTTTTTTATAACAACATTAATTTGGAGAGTCTATAGAATGATCTTCCAGACGAGCTGATTCAATGTATCAAGGAGGCTATGGTCTCTATGCCTCTGGACAGAAAAGAGGAAGAAATAATCTCTCATCTGAAGATTCAGTTTAGACTATATCTTTCTAAATTGAAGAAGAAAATGAATGAGCTAAGATAGTCCATTGACTCAGCTAACAATATCTTCAATTACTATCTTAGGTGGCCCCATGTGGTTGGCAAGTATAAGAACAAATTGGAGGAAAGTGAAAATGAGCTTGTCAGAATAGGTCAAGATTACAATATGTTTTTGGACAAGGACAAAGAAGTTAAGAAGAAGATTCAAGATCTGCAGGTTGAGCATACAAAAGTTCACTCTACTAGAAGTACTCTTATGGATGCTTTTTGGAAAGTGAAAGATCATACCGAATGCAGATTAGAGAAAATGATTGAAATTTTGAAGGAAGGAGAAAAGTTGAATGATGTCTTCACCATTCCTGAATCCCTTGTTTAGATTATCAACAAGACATCAGATAATAACAACTTGATTATAGCTATTGGTATTGATATGGAATCTTGAAAGAAATATCTTTCAGAAATGAAAGCTAAATATAAAATAATCTTCTCATTTGTGCAACAGTTTTCCAACTTTTTTTTTTTATCAAAACTCTCAATTTTGCTAAAGGGGAGAGATTAGTAAAATTTTGAAGGAAAGAAGTGCAGCGAAAGTAGTGGAAGCTTTTTCATTGATGTCAAAGGGGGAGAGAATGCAATGAAAATTTCCTTAACACCCTAAGGGGGGGCAATAATTTTGTTTTGATAAGTTTTTGAGTTTTGACACTTAGTCATTTTTCACTAAGTGATTCCATCAATGCCAAAGGGGGAGATTGTTGGAATATGGCTTGGGGAGACTGTTCTTGGCTTCTTGTGTTTTCATTGATGGAAAATGAATTCAGCAGTATGGTCCATAGTGTAGTACTTTCTCCTATCAGCAAGAGAAGTGACTATAATCTATCGGCAGAAAGTATGAAGAATAGGACATTCAGTTGACAATTTGATTTGAATACTTTACCGGATCACTATTCTGTGGTGTGCATCCCCAGGGAAGCTTGTTTACCATGTATGCTATCCTATTGAAATTTTTTGTGGCGTCACATTAATCTAAGTGCAAGTTAAGAGATTTGATAAAATGGTTTACTGATTATTTTCTTTTTCTAGACGACTTGATGTATATGTCGTATCACGGATGTATGTGGAGTATGTTTATAGCTATTTCTAATGTTTGTAATTTTGGTTTGGGTCCCTACTATAGCTGAGCCAACTTGTGTGGGTACGCATCAATTCTAACTGGTGATTTGGGCCAACATAAGGAAAAGTATTCTATTTTGTTTTAAAGCTGACATATAACAATTCTTGTTAGTAGGTATATAAAGGAGATCAAAAAATAATTTTTGTGTGGTGAATGTAGAGAAGAGTGTGTTTGTACAAAAAAGTGTAGAACAACTATATGGGCTAACCTTAGAAGATCTATTGAACAAATTCTATAGAAGGGTTTCTGTAGCAGAGCAGACCAGAGCAAAAGAGTGAACTGAATAAAAGATTTAGAATCTAATTGTGTTCCTAATTGGAACTGATTCTAATTATTCATAGATGCTATACTCTCAGTTCAACATTTTTTTGTAATACCAAATATATTTTGTAAGGAAGTGAGCCTTCTCTTTTGAGCAATGAGTTCTAGGTAGTGTGCCTAAATGCAAATGCATTCCCCTTTTTATCATACTTTTAATAGAGTATACTTTGTGGACAATCTCCATTGTGGTTTTTCCCCTAACAAGGTTTCCACGTAAAAATATTGGTGTTATGGTGTTCTTTAATGTGTATGCATGTTTCCTTTTGTTTATATGTTGTGGATGCTATTGAGGGTTTAATTATTGCTGTTGATAATTTAAGATCTGATTTGAAAATCAAATATTTCCAAACACTAATTCACCCCCCCCTCTCAGTGTTCCTAGTGTCCAACAACATCTATGTCACACACCATATTTACCAAAATGTTTGCTACTCTATTACCCTACTTATAACAATATGAGAGATGGTAAGAATTTGAAATGTTTTAACATTTTGAAGCCTTGGTTTAGGATGGAACTTAACAAATTCAACTGAGTTCATTTACCTACATGTGTTGAATATGACAATATAATCACATTCTCAATCTATATATGTTTGATGCCTACTGAATTTGATAGTTTCAGACCTGCAAGTAATGCTTGTTCATTAGCCTTATTATTTGTTCCATTTGGTAATTTTAAAGTGAGGGAACTAATAATAATGCATGCCTAGTTCCTTAGTACACAACCAACACCAAATGCACTTGGTTTCACTTGAGAGGCCCCATCAAAACTGAGTTTTTCCACATCCATTAGAGGTGGAATACATACTACACTTTTATAGTTGCGCTTAGTTTTTGGTAACCATATTCCTAGGTTTGGGGAATGAATAAACTCCCTATATGAGGATATTTTTGTATCCCAATTTGGGTATATTTTTCTTGAGTTGTTTGATTTATACACACTAGACATTATTAACATAGAAATTACTCTTTTAATTTTACATATTACTACTTTTGTTGTATGGTTCTCCTTACAAAATATTCTTGTATTTATGTCCCACCATGTAAGCACCATATAAGTGGTGAGGGGCTTATTATCCATATTGGGTAGAATAAATAGTATTCACTATTTTCCATGAGGAAAAAATAGATATTCTTGAAGGGGTGTGACCCAATTTAGTTTTTTTTGGAGCAATGTCCAACACTATTGTGAGAATTTGCAAGTTAAGAGAAGATGGTCTAAATCCTCTTCTTTTTGGCCACACAATACACAGTTGAAAGGGGTAAAGTTCCCTAGTTTGACCAATCTCTCATAGGTAAAGATACACCTATTTAATGTCAACCATGCAAATGACCCAAATTTTGGAAGAATTGTAGAGTTCCAACATAATTTATGGGACCCATTTGCTGATTCAGCATTTCCTTGTTAGATGATTGATGAGCAGCCTAGGTTGACTTTATATCTACCTAACTTGGAACAAGTCCAAATGGTCCTATGAAAGTCCTAAAATTCTTTATCTCTGTTGGAGAATTTTTGATAGCTGAGACTTTTGGTTTGCTGAGAAGTTACAACCAATGAAGTTTTTCCAATTTGTATTTGAGAGAAGCTTCTCTTCTAACTTAAGGTAGTCTTTTATTTTTTCTCCCTAGTAATGCTTTAATCATACCAATTGATTTTATGACTCATAACACATTAAGCTTTATGTTCAATTTACTCTTTGAATATCTCCACCTTTCAACTTATTTTGAGGTTCAACATGTGTTAGTACGCTTCTTAATAGTTTCACATAATTGTACTACTACTTTTGTGCAATTTTGAAATTTTATATTAGTTATGAAAACTAAAATCAAGGAAAGAGTATGTACCATGGTGACTAAGCATACACTATTTTTTTCTTATTATGAATATAATATATTAACTAATTAGACAAAGCTTGTGTGATGGAGAGGGTAGATGAAAATCTCATGGGGGATCATAACATTTTAATGATATAGTTTAATTATCTAACCTTAAGAATAAATGCAATAGAATTATAGAGGAATAAATTCATAAGATGAGTTCATGTTATGATTAGAAGAAGATGAAGAAGATGTATGAATGGAATCAATATCTAATACATCTCCAAACAATGGTTTGTATATTCTCAAAGACTAGAGTGGACAAAAATCAAACAATATGTAATTCTTGGAAGATTCAATAATTTTTTAAACCTATGTAGAATCAAGGCATTCCACAAAACATCCCAAGTGAAGTATAATAATTTTAGGTTTAATAAGATCATTATACAATATGAAGGGTTATGGACGATCATGAAAAGAAGAGATAATTATTGCAGCCAATGGTGTATCTTTTATAATATAAAATTGGTACCAAAAATATAAATAATGTAAAATTCAATCTCCTATACCTAATGACATATTCAAAAATATCTAATATGGAATGAAATCTGACAAATGTTCCAACATAGAGGAACTTAATAAAGGTTCTATTCCAAAAAATAATGCTATTGGGAATTACTCTCCTACTAAAAATTTATTTTTAGAACCATTTGATCAAATACCTAAATCCTATAGATGACACATTACATTAAAAAATTTGGGAGTACCTTCTTAAAAGGGTGCAATATTGTTCCTGTCCAATACAATATGACAAGTGGGCCCAAGAGAAGAATTCTTAAGTTTAAAAGTCTCATAAAAAATCACATGAAGATTTAAATGATCTTATTTAATTATTTTCATTACAGAGAGGAAAAATAAAAGGCATTGAAGATAATGATGGTCCCATTATTTTAAAATAAATTTAGATATTTAATTAATAAAATTTATTAGACTTTGTATCTTCATTAAGGAAAGAGGTATTAGATTGGTATAAAAAGACTTACCCAAAGCATGGGAAAAGTAGGGATTAAGTAAAACAAGACTTATTGGAAAAACTTGATGCACCAAACATCCCTATGAAATTTTTTAGTGAAATGAGGGACCTGGTGAAAGGATAAGAGAAATCTTTGAAGGCCTATGATAAAAGATTCAAGGAATTCTATTGTAAATTGGAAGAACCTTTGATAGAATGACAAAATATTGAATGATTCATCTTTAGATTATATGACATAAGAAAAGCCTTAGAAAGAAGAATATTTAATACTTAAAAATAGACCTGATCACAATGGAATCACATATAAGTTCAAACATGGTGTAGAACCCAAAAACATGATACAAAGGAGAATCTTGAGAAATTACAATTAGTGGTAGGAAAAATGACTATACAAAATGGTATTTGGAAAAAAAAGGTAAAGAAAGCTAAAGATATTTGGTGTACATATTATTCAAAGTAATTCCATGTTCGAAATGATTACCCTAAGGCTCAAGGAGGAATAATTTCACTAGCATTGCACGTATAACTAAAAATGTACCAGCTAAGAAAAATTCAATATATTGTGGAACTTGCTAGGAATGAGATAACCACCTCATGAAGGACTTTGCTACAAATCAATTTCAACTCTAGAATGTAGAAAGTCATCCTAAACCACGATGCCCCATGAAATATAATTGTGACATGGAAATGGATAGAAATATATCATATGTCAAAGGACTTGTGAAAGGTCCCTTATATGATGTAGGATACAAACAACCACCTTGGAGAGATAATAGAACTAATTATGCATTACAAAATAACCCACCAAAATATTATAGTATAGATAATAGGAAATAAAACTACAAAGGAGGAAGAGGACATGGTAGAAACAACCACCAAAGTGATGCTACACGTTATAATTATGGAAATATAGGCCATTATGCTATAGAGTGTGGGTAGAAAGTAAAAGGGAAGTGTCCATTTTGTGGAGATGATTCTCATGACATATTCAAATACATGATAAAGCACAATGTTCAATATTATCAAAATATAATAGAATCAAGAAGTGATGACTTCCAAGACCATAAAGGAGAGAAAGTAATTAGAAGAATACCACTACAAGGGATAAGAGGTTTCCAAATAATGGATGGATTTTCATTCGACATATCCAATAACTTGAATATTTTGGTGAATAACAATAAATGAAAATTAAGAAAATAAGAATTCTAAAATAATAAAAAATAAGGTTTGAATAATGACTAGACAAGGGACTACTATCGTGAAAAATAAACAAAGATAAATTGAAGAGGTTAGTGAAGACTTTAATCTAGAAGAAAAGGAATGTGATTACTTATGGCCAAGAAATAAACACATGATAGAGTGGTGGAAAATGAAAAACAACACATTATACAATAAGAAATTATTGCATAGCCTATTTTTTTGGAAAAGAAGTTAACATGATAAAGAATTTGGCCTCTTTGTCCTAGCAAAAGGACCTTCTAGTGAAACTAGAAAAGCTAGTGAAGTATTGGAATAAATAGAAATAAGTCCAACTTATAGAAGACTAGAACTGGAAGGATGACTCTCTTTTAATTATCACACACCTTAATAATATCAAAGTTAAACCTATGATGGTAGATCTAGGTGCAGACCTGGATATTATTTCGATAGACCCAAGCTAGTTAAAACACCAATAAAGATTATTTTAGAAGAAGGCTTTGGAGACCTTGGGAACATGATGAAATGTGTAAGTAAACATTAGAGTAATTAAGAAAATTATAGGGTTTGAGGTCGTCTAGATGAAAGAAACCTTTAACACTTTTAAAGCATTGTTAGGATTGAGATGGTTTGTTGATTCTAATGGGATAGTAGATTGAAGAAAGGAAGAGACATGTATTTTGTGGATAATACAAGAATAATACACATTCTACTAAAAAATTTAAGAGATTTAAGCCCTATATGAAAACAATAGAAGAACATTGATTATGATCAGTCTATATTCAATTTCCAAAAACTTTCGCACTACACAAGAAACACACAATAAGATGTATGGAATCACAAGGTTATTTATCCTACGAAGAAACATATATGCACTACATCAACAAAATATCAATCCATAGATATAGAAAATTAAAAGCACATTAATTAGATACAAAGGGGTATATCACATATCAAAATTCCAAGGTTTTTAGGGATAAGATATTTAAAGGAGTATATATTGGAAATGGAAGAAAAAAAATGAATTAATGAGAATGCTAGCCCTTCAGGACACCTTGGTATGCAATACTACTTATTGATGGCATACATATAGGAATACTAATCCCACATGCCATTCCTTCCAATTTTTAATCAAGGAAAGGTACATGCAACAAGAGGGAGAATATTCCCTAATCCCAAAATATGAAGGAATAAATTCTCTAGGGAATCACATTCAAGTTTTCATCACCACCTTGAAAGGAGATAGGGAATATGATCATTGCCTCTATATTCAACTATTATATTGGACCATAATTTTGATAATATAAAATTAGTATATTAATCAAGAAAGAAGAACAAAAACTAAAGACTAGTGAGAACTTCAACAAGATTTTAGCCACACATTCTCCTTCTCAGATAAATCTAAACAAATATGTATTGCACTAAATAAATCCAAGGAGATTATCATCAAACCAGTTCTAAAGAACACTAATCCTTAAAAAATACAAAATCCACCACCTTGAATCCAAGGAATCTAGAATCTAATTGAATGGATACACAAACAAGCACATTCGGTCAAAAATAGATGATATAAAGTACAAAAGGATGATGGAGAATGGGACCCAAAAATTGATATCACTATGAAAGAAGGCGAAAGAGAACTACAATTGAACAAGGATTATAAAGACAATTATTAACTATCCCATCAAGTTAAGAGAAGAGAATATATCCCTCGAGGATAATCTTAAAATGGGAAAAATTGGAGATTATTGGGAAGAACTAGTTGTGTCATTAGTAATTGAATTACTATCATATTGTGAGGAACTATTCCCATGAATATTCACAAAAATATAAGACATAAAAAGAAAAAGTGGGATACATGAAAATATTTCTAAAAGAGGGAACACAACCACATTGAAAAAGACTTTACCACCATAACCCTAAAATGAAAAAAAGAACCAGTTCATAATTAAATAACATTTTGGGTAGGAAATTTTAGGGAAGCTCTCTAAATTCTAGTGAATCTAGTACTTTTGAATAGCTTTATTTTTTGGCCAAAGGAATTGATAATCCTACTTTGTAACATACTTGCATTAAATATCTTGATTTGATGGGAGTTAGTGATTGCCCTATCCTAGAAGTATTATCAATAAACCAAGAAAATTATATTTAATAATACTATGAGCTTGTGATAACATTTATTATAGGCATAATTACCAAGATAGAGTTATAAACATGAGAGGTCTAAATGCCTTCATTATCCATCAGATGTGTACATGTAGAAGTGTGCATAAATGAATTTTAATGCACTCTTCATGTTATTCATTTTGCAAGGCTAATACTCTCTCACAGGGTATTTTGAGGATTGTGTGAATGCCAGCACAAAGTGCATTATGGGAAGGTGTGGATACTCCAATCAAGTTGGTGAGTAACCACAAACAAATTTCTTTCTTTGGCATGATCTCATAGCTTTTCTTGAAGTGAATTATGTTAGAACCATATTTCACATAGATTGGCATGGTTAAAATCATCTCAAGATGGGATTTCATGATGTCAACTAAGAGATATAGAGTGGATTTTGATATCTCCTCATGTTTTATGGCTCTTTTCCTTGACCTATAGGCCCCAAATGCAAAGGTGGAAATGTATCAAAAACTTATTATCCTTGAAATACTAGGTGGGATAGTGGAGGTGCTAGATGCTACCACTCTGGGTCATGGCATTCACAAGCCTTGAGACATGGAGCTTCTTTCTATCCTAGGTGAGGTAGTAACATATTACCCAAGTTAATTCTTTACATTAAATATGCGGCATGAATAAGAAAAGGGAGCGGGCCAAGGTAGAAATAATTTTCCTAAAAAAAATGTTGCATATCAAACCAATCTAGGATTTCAAATGGGTAGGCACTTTTATAAATTATGTGCAAACATATGGTGATCATTAGGTTGTTGAAATCATACATGTGATGTTGGGTGATTTTAATCTATAAGGATAAATTTCCAAAACCAACTTTAAGATTAGGTTTTTTTCTCTTACTCCTAGGACTTGTGAAGTTGTGGTTTTTTTTTTGTGGTTGGTAGTTCAAAGGTTTCATGTTATGTCTCTGAACCAACAATTGATGGTTCTGTCTTTTTTATTTTTCTATTGTTTTCTTTTCAAGTTAAGCTTCTTCTAACTTGAGGGAAGAACACCTTCCCCTCCATTATGTATATTGGTACCTTTTAAAATGTATTTTTTTGACTTTATTAATACAAAAACATTAGGCCTATGGTATTTTATCTAAAAAATAGGAAAAAAGATTCAAAACATAATTAGATAAAATGTTTGTGGCAAGGATTATCAAACTAGTGGAAGATAGGAGAAATCTAGTTATGTGTAGATTTTTGTGAACTTAACAAAGAATGTATTCATGGTCCCTTTCCTACTCCCTTCATTGAGGAAATACTTGAATCCATTGTAGGGAGAGATATTTTTCATTTATTGATGGGATTTTGAGATACCATCAAGTTTGTATTATGGAAGAGGATCAACAAATTCACCATAGAGTGGGGATCATTCATGTATATAGTTGTTGGTTAATACATTTCACTTTTCAAAATTTTAAATTCTTCACTCTATTGCCCAATATAAATGAAAATTAATAACCAATAATTGAGTAAACATCTTATATGAAAAAATAGTTTCTCTTTGAATTTTATGAGGTACAACTCCCTCTTCTAATAAGTTATATATATATATATATATATATATATATATATATATATATATATATATATATATATATATATATATATATATAAAATTTAAAATGTAGGTATGATTTTCGCCATAAAGTAGAAAAGGCGTGAAATTAAAATCAAATTCTTATAAATTTTAAACACTAAACCTCAAAGATAAATCTGAATCATGAAAGGAGCTTAGTGTAGAGACTAATTTGCATTAGAAAAAGATTAAACTAATAACTTTATTAAGCGAAGATAATACTAAAATTGAAATGAATCTAATAACCAAGAATGATTCTCACATTCATAAAAAAATGCAATAGTCAAATATATTGATCAAAATTCATAGATCATGATAAATTTCATTCATTCAATGATCCAAATTTCCATAGTAGTTGTACAATTTCTAGTTTCAATTATTTTTTCTTATTCTTTCCTTTCCCAAAAATTGCTAAGAAAGATCTCCTTCGATAATATCATATCATATATACAACTCTAAGTGTAAATATTTTTTAAAATAATTGAAAAATGGGAAATAAAGAGTCTCTTCAACTTCTCAAGACTTTAATGTTCTTTCAAAACCATATCCAATAAAATAGGAAATACTATTACTAAGGTGACACATTCACGATTTCTTCTCAAGGAGGTTGAGAAGCAGCTAATGTGGTGGCTTTGTCTTTGTATGTAGGGAACACTTGACTATTAGAGGCATCTCACTACATTGTTGGATGTTTACATTTTTGGTCTTAATTTCCACAATGCCTTGTTCCCTCATGCTGTATCTATTTTCTAGAGAAGAAATTTACATGTCTAACTCACTGAGATAAATTAAAGTCAATAGTATCCAATTTTCTTACATTCTCCACATTGAAAGGTTTCTTATCAAAGAGTTTTTCAATTGACTTCTTGAAATTTTATTTTAAATCTTCCAAATATTTCTCTTGATTATCCTCCTCTCTCTAGAGATGAACACCTATGTTATAAGGTCCTTTTGAATGCCAACTCTCAAATGATTACACTCTCTGAGTAACTTGCTCTATTCTAACATTTTTTTAAATACTAAGAGCTTCCATTTGATTCTCCTCTTCTACATAATGCATCTATTATAATCAATAGTTGGTATAATTTTTTAAACCACCAATTTATCTACTCCCACCTCAAGCATTTCATTGAGATCACCATCGATTTTCAACCAAATTGACTCTTGTGCTTAGTGGTGGAAATATTCTATCAACTTATTTCTTTAATAATGGAATAGGTCTTCAAAAACATTCTTCATATTAGTGATGAATTTTATTCCTCTTACCAAAATATCTTTGATCTAGTCTTCCATGAATTGCAGTGCCCCTCCATCTATGTTGTCTTTGTGATGTTTAGCTTGTGGTGAGTCTGGTATTACTTGGTATTGGTTGAACCAAAATATCTTTGATCTAGTCTTCCATGACTCTTCCATAGGATTTAAAAACATGTATTTTGTCAACAATTTCCCTTCCGCTTGTAGAGTTGGGATCAAAAGCTACTTCAATTTAGTTGGAAACTTGAGTTGATAAATCAATAAGAGACTTTAAGAAATTAGTCAAGTAATTGACCTATTGTTCTATTTGATCCTTACTCTATTTGTTTTTCTCTGTCCTTTCCACCATTCTTGCAATTAACACTTGAAAATTATTAGCATTTGCATCTCTAGTGGAGGATCCCAAGTTAACCTTGGTAAAATTAAAATCCTTCATAGTCATTTGATTAGCATATTTTTACATTGGGGGATGAATGACCTCAACATACATACTTCTAGAGGAATGATCATTTAATAACTAATAAATAGTCTTAGGATTTTTGGCTTGAGGAGTTCCTTAGAGTAATTGAGACACATCTTTGTTAGGTAAACTCAACTCAACAACTTTAATTTTCTTTGACGAGGACCTTTCCAACATGAAGTTGATGAGGATGTAGAAGGGTATGTGCAGGATCATCATGGAAAAAATAGGCCCTTAAGTGGCAATAAAATTCAGAAAAATCAAAGTTACGGAACTTGACATAAAAAATTGAGTAAGTTATCTATATTATTTCAAAAATATGTAAGAACAAAATCTATAGAAAATTGAATGTAGTTTCTAAACTACTAGGTTTTTTTTTTTTTTTAAATCTATTTGGTGAAAATTTAAAATTTCAATGTAGTAGCACTTAAATTTCCCAGGTAAAAAATAAGAAGTAGGTGTCTGTCTGACCATTCTAATCACAATAAAATGATAATATTTTTTTATAAGATTTTAGATATAAGTAGAGGACTCATGTCCCGATGTGATGCATATTTTTTATAAATTTTTTCCAAGTAAATAATTAATTATGAATTTTTTAGTACAACTTTTAAAAAATATAAAAAAATCGTATGTTTGACCACCTTAACTTGGTCAAAACTTCATGAAATTCATTTTTTTTAATCCTATAATATGTGAAACATAGAATGTGATGCATGTTTCAGATTCAAAAAAAGTTATACCGTTTGAAAGCTATATATGTTTTTCAATAAACCTATCAATCAAGACTTTAGTCATAATTCAAATAGAAAATGAATAATAATTATTTATTAAATTCAAAGTAAAACATAATTTATATTGGTGGAAAGATGAGAATCTCCTTTAAATCTAACCCTTTTTATTTCATCAATTTTGGGTAAAAAAAAGTCATCATCCATATACCCTACACATACCCATCATATCACCACTTTTTGGCCCATCATGATCTTGCACATACCTAGAAGCATCACTGGTTCTATGGGAAGAGGATTATGGTGATCTTCACATTGGGGGTGTATTAGTAATCCCAATTTCATGTGAAGAAGATGGATTATCTCCACCTTGTGTAGATGGATTTTTTAGAACATCAATAATTGGAGAACCATGAGAAGTTAAATAAGAAGAGTTATCTTCTTTGATTTTTGAGAACATCAATAATTGGAGAACCATGATAAGTTAAACAAGAGGAGTTATCTTCTTGGGATGGTTAAGAAGGAACATCAATGGTTTCCTCTATTATATCATCCAATAGAGGACTTGACATGTCTTCATCTTGTTCCCCTTGTGTAGTTTCATCCATGAATACCTCACACGATTATTATAAATTTATCTTTCCTATATAATCCTCATCATCTCCCCATCATCACTAGAAGTGGTTTGTTGCATAGTAGAAGTCATTTATGAAGGTGGTTAAGAACTTGTTGTGTGGTCTCACAAAACACCCCAAGACTAAAAGATTTGGGGACCCATGTGAAAATATGACTTCTATGGCAGGAGCTAATAGATTGAATGATCACCGGAAGTGAAAGGAACAGAAAAAATCTTTTGTTTAAATGGAAAGAACTTCGTATAGTGAGTGTTTTGTACACCGGATACCAAGTACTGGAAACACAAAAAAGGAAAAAGGGCAATGTAAAGTTAAAATGAATAGCTATGATAAGTTGGAGTCCGATAAGTTGGAGTTTCGGTATAACCGAGGTCTGGGAAAGTAAGTGGGTAAAGCTAAAACCGAGTACCGGGTTGAAACGTGAAGTAAAATGTTATTTTAAAATATATATATATACAATGGTCCCGGTGATCTGGTATACATGCAAGGATTTGTGATATGTCTTTGAAAGTGAATTTTTGTATATTTCTTGTGTTAATATTTGAATGATTGTTTTATTTATATGGTAGCATTTTTGTTTAAAAAGGGAGTTAGTATTTGGAATTTTGTGATTGCAGGAGATATTGATTGTGATGTAAAGCTTGGGTAGGATATGTGCAGGATCATCATGGAAAAAACAAGTCGTTAAGTGGCAAAAAATTCAGAAAAATCAGAGTTAGGCAACTTGATGTAAACATTTGAATAAGTTATCTATATTATTTCAAAAATATATAAGAATATAATCTGTAGCAAATTGAATGTAATTTCTAAACTACTAGGTTTTTTTTTTAAAATCTATTTGGTGAAAATTTAAAATTTCAATGCAATAGTACTTAAATTTCGAGAAAAATAAGAAGTAGGTGTCCGTCACCACCATAACCACAATAAAATGATAATATTTTTATAATATTTTAGACATAAGTAGAGGACTCATGTCCAGATGTGATGCATATTTTTTTGTAATTTTTTTCCAAGTAAATAATTAATTATGATTTTTTTATTACAACTTTTAAAAAATATAAAAACTCGTATGTCTGACCACCTTAAGTTGGTCAAAAATTCATGAAATTCATTTTTTATTTTTTAATCCTATAGTATACGAAGCATAGAATGTGATGAATGTTTTGGATTGCAAAAATGTGATACCATTTGAAAGCTATAGATGTTTTTCAATCAGCCTATCAATCAATTCTTTAGTCCTATTTTTAGTAGAAATTGAATAATATTTATTTATTAAATTCAAAGTAAAGCATAATTTATATTGGTGGAAAGCTGGGAATCTCCTTTAAAAACCCTTTTCATTTCATCAATTTTGGTTAACAAAAAGTCGTCAACCACATACCCTACAAATACCCATCATATCTACACTTTTTGGCCCATCATGATCCTGCACATATGTGGTATGGATGGTTAGGAAATTTTGAATCATGGATCGAGTTACATTCCAGGTAGGTTTGATGTTCTAGGAAAAATGATGAGAGAGTTATGTATATGATTGAAATACTCAGGATCTTGGTATTTCACTTACTTGGTGGTAGATTGCACCCACTTTTGAGGAAGCTCATCTCCAAGAACAAAGAACCTGATCCAAATAAAAAGGCGTAGGAAAAGATAATGAACTCATCATTTTCAATATATAGAGAGTTCCTACGTGCCATTCTGATTCAAGTTATTTTCCTCAAGAAGATTCTAGATGAAAAAGAGGAACCCGAAGAGCTTCAACGTGTAATTGGAGTTGACTTCCATTGACTTCAATTGTTATTCTCCTATTGGTCACAATATTCCATGTGCCTTGATGAGATTGGTCCCTTAGATTCCCTCTCATGTAGATGTCTTATCCTATTTGAGCCTTGTTTCTATAAAAGGCTAGAGGATGTTTAATTTTATTGTAAGTTCAGAATTTGTGGATGTCGGAGGAGCGAAAAATTCTTTTAAGTTTTGTTCTTTTTTCCTATTTTCTGAACCATTCTGGTGTAAAACTTTTTATGCATGTAGACATTCATTGAGATCAGAGCTTTATGGATAGCTACTTATCTAAGTATCTTTTGTAGCTGGTTTTGTAAGTTCAACTGAATAATACTGTATGTTGCACCATTTAAGGGTGCATATAGAACCTATTCGGTGTCCATAAATGAAATCCCCTCTTTAAAAGCTTGCATCATTTTATACGTAGTTGTGAAGCAATCTAGTGAAGAATAAAGCGGTTTGCTCTATTTTGATTAATTCTTTGGGGAATCCATGGAGAACAACTGGGAGAAATTTTATTTTTACTTTATTTTTATGTTTTTGTTTAGATTAGATGCTAATATCTTTTGAAAATGTTCTAAAAAAAAAGTGAATGGAAATAGTTTTAGTGAAAATCTTTTACTTTCCATGAAATTGTTGAATGCTTAATGCTAAATCTACTTAAGTGATAGCAAGGAGATTGGTGGAGATATTTTAAAATCCAATGTTAGATTCACTGCTTTCATGAATTTTGAGTTTACCTTTTTCAAGTTGGAAATCTGATTTTGAAATGTTCAAAGAAATAGTATAATAAATGTGTACATGTGTATGTTCGAATGTATCCCCAAAGGAAAATAAAAACAAAATTATCACATAATTTCTTGAGAGTTATGTTTAGTGCAATCATGACCTGATTTACAGAGACTTGGGATTAAACAAAAGTCACTCTTTGTTCTGTGAATGCAAAATTCTTTCTTAGGTTGTATTTGTTTCATATCTTTCATGAAAGGTAGGCTTTTCACGGTCTTGTCTGTGGAGATTCTATACGAGCTGTTTATTGCGAGTAAAATTGTTGTCAATAGGAATTGGTGCTAGGAGGGAAACATTTGTCATTTTGGTGGTCATGTGTGGATACACATAATATTTTTTTTAATTTCTTTGATATTTTCAAGGTTTACCTTTCGGAAGTGAATTTGTGTTTTGAAATACCCTTCCTAATTTGGAAAAATCTTGTAAAGCACAAAAAATTGGCACAAGTTTGTTTTCATGATGGAAATTGGAAAAATTTGTAAAATCTTTAACTAGAAACTAGATCATTTGAGTTTGTTTACATTTGGAATTGTCATCGAGTGTAGAATTCACGATACAACTCATCACAGTGAAATTGAGTGTGAATTTTTTTTAACTAGGGTAAGTCTAGCCATAAGTTGAGCAATTTTGCTAATAGAAGAAGTTTTAACTACAAAAAGAAAAGAATTGTCCATGAGAGAAATGTTTAACCCTAGTGGAGTTGGAAATATTAAAAAATCAACCGTTGAATAGAAACAGATAGAAAATTGTAATTAATTTAAAGAAAATCATAACGTCTTGCAGGTGAATAAGCAAGAGTAACAATATTCAAAGATATTTCATCATAAACGAGGAAAATTTATGGATGGATCACCATTCCCTATATACATGGAAAATGCAAATAGAGAGATAAAGGGAAAATCAAGTTGAAGATGTGTGTATTATGCTTCAAGTTGAAAATGCATTGAATACAAAAAGATAATTTCTTGATTTTATGCAAGATACAAAATATCAAGTTTTTACTTTTTCTCTTCCTGATAATGATATAAATATAGATATATCTTGGTCTAACACAATTCAAAGTAGATATAGGGATAGAGATATGAGGGTTTTCAGAAGAGAAGGAAATAAAGAAATGAATGCAAACGTTCATGGAAATGGACCAGGGCTGGAAGAAGGTACAATATTGTTGCACCAGACAGCATGTGTGCAACCAGTCTCTAATGAGATCATTTACATACATTTAAGCCAGATTTTGGGTAAGTAAACCTTTGAATTTATGATGTTTAAATACATGATACTTAATATTTTTCATTATTATAGTAGGATATTGAAAATGTTGATAAGGGAATTTAAAGATAAGCCTATTGTAATTCGTACTAAAAATGTAAGAGAAATAGCTATAGAAATTGAAATAAATTGCTTAGTTAGAGTTAGTTTGTTGTGATGTTAGAGTTAGGGTAGTTAGGGTTAGCGTAGTGTTAGCTTAGCTTAGTTTTTTTTAGGGGTTTTTCTTCTTGTCTTTTCATTTTGTTTGTTTTATTTTCCTTGCTCAACTTCTTCATTAACAAATTTTGCTTAAATATATCTTAAACATGAGAGTGAAATTGAAACAAATTGCTAAATTAAACTAAAAAAATAAAACCATAAACAATGAAACTTGCATTAAGGGAAATAACCATAAAAGATATATATATATATATATATATATATATATATATATATATATATATATATATATATATATATATATATATATATATATATATATATATACATATATATACATATATATATATGTATATATATATGTATATATATGTGTATGTCATGTATATATATCTGATATCAAAATTCTTGCCGAAAACAAAAAAAAGGAGGATTTAAGAGAAAGGTGAGCGAAGTTGTAGACAATGGTAGTTATCTAGTCAATCTGGGACACCTCTTCTATCAACGCTAAATACCCTATGTAGGCGAGTTCCCGGTGAGCTTCAAAATCTTGGATATGGAGATCAGTAAGAAAAGGCTAAAGTGGAACCACTTCCCAGTGATTCAGTAATCAAGGAATATCATCCATGGAGGGAATCACAATAGTCAAGTGTGCAATAGCTAGAATGATGTCCAAATTCTCCAAGAATTTTGGTTTAACTATTATGTTCGTAGCAACGCGTACATCTTCAATAGGTAACCCAATGTCTAGGAGAAAAGCTACAAAATGAGAAGCTATGTCAGAATAAAAATGAAAGTAGCGGCTGGAAACAACATATATTTCCCTAAGGACCAAGCATAAATTTGGCACAATAAAGCTGGAAGTCCTAATAATGAAAACCTTTTCAAGCCTTTGTGATGTGATGCTTCCCAAGAAAAAAATTTGTCTATGAGAACAACTCAAGCAAATGGGAGTATCCTTAGTCAAGAAGCAAAAGAGTAAAAGCATATAACATAATGAAATTACAAAAAAAAAAGAGAGAAAAGTGTGGAGAGTTTGAGGACAAATGCACAAATTTATAGATAGTTGCGAATAGCGTAGTGGTACATAGTTTCCTATAGTTTTTTTTTACTAGAAATCATATGTGTGAGGTGGAAACCAATTAATACTCTTGAAAATTATAGGTTAAATCAAACAAATTCTTTGCACATGTTTGGTGAAATTTCTTCAGAATTGAGAAGTACGAAGATTGCAAATCAAGCAAGTTGGAGATTTCAAATGAATAGGGGGTCATTTCCAATTGTTGTAAGAAATTTGTAATGATTATTGAGGTGTTAAGTGTGCAGATTATACATGAGAATAAGGTTGGAAAAATGTTACATGTCATCACCTGATGAAGTAGGAAGATAATACATGCTAAAATAGGCATGTGAATTTAATGCTAAGTAGTGTGATCGGTTTTCAAGGTAATAATTACATTTTGATCCATTAATATAGTGCATTGCCGTCAAGTTGAGATAGTTAGCAAAATTTTTGGAAACTGCCATAAATTTAATCGAAAAGGGGTGGTAACTAGTATTTTTAAATTTAGATTTAAATTTGGTGATTAAGTGGTCTATTGATAAATTTTAATTTATGCATATATTTTAACATATAGCGGGCTATAGTTAGTTGGGATTTGGCATAGTTGATGAAATTTAGCTAGAAACACACACTTATAGGGAATTATTAAATGAGTTTTGGGAAGTAGTGAATTGATGAAGGGATTTACATTGAATGAAAAACCAAAAATTAACCTTCGCTACCACTGTAATTCCCAACCTAATAGCGATGTTTCAATTCTTGCAAGTTGATAGATGAGCTATTACTACAAAATCAAAAAGTGAAAATGAGCTATCATTGCTATATCTTATGGATAAAAAAAAAAAAGTGATATCAACTCTTTAGGCTATCCAAATAACTCTACCGAGGCTATGGACGCCTAACTAGTAGTAGAGCTATGTTTGGGGGAATTATGGAGATAACCTTGTCGGGGCTAGGAATGCTTGACTGGCAACAAGGCTCTATCCTGGGTTGGCTTTGGAAGATTACTATATTATGTAGTTCAATGTTAATGAACTGATTCTATTCATTGAGTTCCAAAACCAGAATTAATCAAGTGCACACATGGATGTTTCTGGTGGAGTTTTATTTTTTATGCCAGAATCTAAGTAAAGGTAGAAAGTTATTGTTTTAAAACATGCATAATTTTTAATTTACAACTAGTGATTTAATTTCAAGTTTAATTTTAAATTTGGTTTTATTGGTTGCAAGTTGTTGTGTGGTCTCACAACACACCCCAAGACTAAAAGACTTGGGGACCTAGGTGAAAATATGACTTCTATGGCAGGAGCTAACAAAATGGATGATCACCAGAAGTGAAAAGGAAAAGAAGAAATCTTTTGTTTAAAAGGAAAGAACTTCGTATAGTGAGTGTTTCATACACTAGATACAAGGTACCAAAAACACATAAAAGGAAAAAGGGAAATGTAAAGTTAAAATGAATGGCTCTGGTAAGTTGGATTCCATTAAGTTCGAGTTTTGGTATAACCTAGGTTCGAGAAAGTAACTGGGTAAAGTTGAAACTGAGTACCAGGTACTGGATTGAAATGTGAAGTAAAATGTTAATTTTTTTTTAAAATTTATATAATGGTCCTGGTGATCCGATATACATGCAAGGATTTGTGATATGTCTTTGAAAGTTATTTTTTGTGGATTTCTTGTGTTAATATTTGAATGATGCTTTTTTTATATGGTAGCATTTTTGTTTAAAAAGGGAGTTAATATTTGGAATTTTGTGATTACAGGAGATATTGATTGTGATACAAAGCTCGGGTATGGACGCTTAGGAAAATTTGAATCATGGATTGAGTTACATTCTAGTTAGGTCAAATTTTCTGGGAAAAATGATGAGAGAGTTGTGTATATGATTGAAATACTCGAGATCCCGGTATTTCACTTACTTGGTGGTAGATTGCACCCACTTTTGAGGAAGCTCATCTCCAAGAATGTTCAAATTACCTGATCCAAATCAAAAGGCGTAGGAACAAGATAAAAAAACTCATCATTTTGAATATATAGAGAGTTCCTACGTTCCATTTTGATTTAAGTTATTTTCCTGGAAAAGATTCTAGATGAAAAAGAGGAACCTGAAGAGCTTCAACGAGTAATTGGAGTTGACTTCCATTGACTTCAATTGCTATTCTCCTATTGGTCACAATATTCCACGTGCCTTGATGAGATTGGTCCTTTAGATTCCCTCTCATGTAGATGTCTTAACCTTTTTGAGCCATGTGTTCTATAAAAGGCTAAAGGATGTTTAATTTTATTTTAAGTTCAGAATTTGTGGATGTCGAAGGAGCAAAAACTTCTTTTAAATTTTGTTCCTTTTTCCTTTTTTCTGAACCATTCTAGTGTAAAACTTTGTATGCACGTAGACATTAATTGATATTAGAGCTTTATGGATAGCTACCTATCTAAGTATCGTTTGTAGCTAGTTTTGTAAGTTCGGCTGAACAAGACTGCATGTTGCACCATTTAAGGGTGCACATAGAACCTATTCGGTGTCCATAAACGAAACCCCCAATTTAAAAGCTTGCATCATTTTATATGTAGCTGTGAAGCAATCTGGTGAAGTATAAAGCAGTTTTCTCTGTTTTGATTAATTCTTCAGGGCATCCATGGAGAATAACTAGGAGAAATTTTAGTTTTACTTTTTTTATGTTTTTCTTTATATTAGATGCTAATATTTTTTGAAAATTTTCTAAAAAAAAAGTGAATGGAAATAGTTTCAGTGAAAATCTTTTATTTTCCATGAAATTGTTGAATGCTTAATGCTAAATCTACTTAAGTGATAGTAAGGAGATTGGTGGAGATATTTTAAAATCCAATGTTAGATTCACTACTTTCATGAATTTTTAGTTTACCTTTTTCAAGTTGGAAAGCTAATTTTGAAATGTTCAAAGAAATAGTATAATAAATGTGTATGTGTATGTTCGAATGTATCCCCAAAGGAAAATAACAACAAAATTATCACATCATTACTCGAGAGTTATGTTTAGTTCAATCATGACCTGATTTACAGAGACTTGGGATTAAATGAAATCCAATCTTTGTTCTGTGAATGCAAAATTCTTTCTTAGGTTTCCTTTGTTTCATATCTTTCAAGAAAGGTACGCTTTTCACAGTCTTTTCTATGGAGATTCTATACGAGCTATTTATTGCAAGTAAAATTGTTGTCAACATAACCCTTTTGATCAAGCTCAACCTACTCAATAATTCTTTTTCTTGTTAAAGAGGATGGTTTTACTACAACTTATTTCTTCATTACCCATTCACCTATTCTTCTAATAAAAATGAAAATTTTGGCTTCAACCGTCTCTATTTCTTTAATAATCCAATCCATGCAAAGTATGAGCTGATTTTGAATGTAATTTATGAAAATAAGGTCTACCAAGTCATATTTATCATCTTTTACACCTTGGATATCCCAATTGAACCTAAAGGTTACTATCTATCTCAATGATAACCTCATCTACCCACTTCTTCTTATCTCATATTTATCTAAGAAATCTACCTAGTAATCTTCTAAATATGAGACATGATAAAATCCCAATCCTAATTGTAAATTATCCTTCACAATGTTCTAATTATCTAAAGGAAACCTTCTTTCATAGAATTACATAGTGAACTTGACTAAATCTTTTTCAATGTTTAAGGCATCAAACACATGGAGTTACATTGATAGTGATACAAACCAATAGGAAAAAATTCATACCTTCTTCCTTTCCTGGCATCATTTACTCATTGCAACCAATTTTATGCAAACTTCAATAAGTACAAACTGTTCATTTGTATATTTTGAAATTTATAAAGGACCCCATCACATCCTACTCTTATGTAGAGTGAATCTTTGAAACTAAATGAAGAAACTACCACAGTCCTTAACCAACATAGAAGATTTAGGAGATATCTTTTTCCCATATCCCTTTGAATTTTCATCACCACTCTAATGGGAAAGGCATCAGTTACACTTCTAATACTCTTGTAGCTTTTATACAACTATAGTTGAGTGTAGTAGTCATAAATTTAAATAGTGTTATCAAGCACACCTTCTGGGAAAAGTTCTATTCAAGGCCTTGTACAAGAAATGACATAGAAAAGATATGATGATATATAAGTCTTATGCAATGGAAAGTGAGTAATCTCCACATGAATTTGATTACTAATTAGGGTGCTCCATATAATAAATTATTTTCCATGAATTGTCACTACAACAAACTAATACATCCATTCCCCAAAAATCATGTGCATTTTCATTTCATTTAAGCCTATGGAGGAAGAATATAATATTTGAAATCTCCTCTACAAAATGATCCTGATGCATCTTCTTAGGTAGTTAGGATTTACCTTTCTTAGGAGCCTCAAACCTCTAAGTAGTAATTGTGTTTTTAAATTCCCCCTTTTATCAATGTAATGTTGGTAGGTGATTGTAAATTAATGGAATTGAAAACATTCATTAAAATAGTCGAAGGAAATTATTAAAAGTTTCAATATTTAATCAAACAAATAGCATGTTATCACTAATTCTCACTTCTTGAGTTTGTGGGTTATAATGATTTATGCACTCAAGAACCAAGTATGTCCACTACACTACAACGAGAAATGCAACTGTGTAAAAATCCACTTTCTATAAACCTTTAAGATATAGGAGATCAATATTTCTTACTATTTTCTTCCAATTTTTTTTAAATTTACATAGGTACCCTAACTTTGTGTCCCCAGTTTATGATACAAATCTAGTCAAGTTCGATAAATGCTTGTAGCCTAAGTACTTTAATTTCATCTTGTTTAAGGGATATATTAAATTATAAAATCAATTAGGACTTTAATGAAACTATGAATTGCTTGTAGAATTCAATACCTTATCTCTACTTTACAGATAGTCTCAATTCAATCCTAATACACCATGCAATTCAAAGAGAATATTTCATAAATACCTTCACTTATAGTAATGGAAGCTTGTGGTATGAGGTTGTCCCCTTCCTTTCCTAGTTCATTGCCACTTCTTTGCAAGCTACTCAGAGGAATGATTTTAATAATTTCTTGAGACATATTTATAATCAATAGCATTAAATTTGTTAATAGAGATTTTTTTCCATGCGTTGAATTTTATGTGTCCAAGGTTTTTCTATTTGATGTCAACTTTTGATACCTTTTGAAAAATTGAAGGAGAATTTTTATAATGGCATGTCAGAGGGATGATGGGTTTGGAGAACCTTGCTGGGTTTCAAAAAAGGTTTCAAAATCTTTCCAATTATCCAAAAAAGTCCACTAAGACCACTTGTTGAAGAATACAGTTTTGTACAAGTGACAACCATCAATATTAATTAAGGTTGTTGAAACCTTGTTGAGTTTCAATGATGGTTTCAACACTATTAGTGGAATCTAAAATAAGTTGTACATGTCTTCAAGTTCCACAAACCATTTGTAACCCCACTAAAAGAAAAATTATCTAACTAGATGTGATCTTGAGGCTTGGTTATTAATACATAATCAAAGAGGTGTAAGTGGAAGAAGTTGGGTCCACTTCCTAGGGAAGTGTCATTTTTTAGATTTAAAATAGGCACCCATTCATTTTTAGAATAGGTACCCATTTTAAAGTGGGTACTCATTCCCAAAAGATTGAAACTCACAATCCATGCTTTCTATTTGGATTTAGGCTAAAAAAATATATGATAACCCAACCCTTATCCTTGGACGATCTACAAGTACAAGGCCATGACAATGCCAGGAGAAAAAAATGACTTTGACAATATGGTTGACAAGTTTTTTAGAATTTTTTTGTGAAATTGAAAGCCATAATAGATGATGATGTCTAGTTTTCAAATATATTATTTTTTTAGGATTGGATTATTTTTCTACTTTTTAATTAATTTTTGAGGAATTTGGTCCATAAACTTAAAATGTCATGTTCTAATATTTTTTAATAAATTTTAATTTGATAATTTTATTGTCAAAGAAATTATATGGAATCAATTTGCAAACAATCCTTTACACAATAAAAATATAAAATAAAAATGATTAGGTTAGGTCAAATTATGGTGTCTGTACATAAGCTCTTTCAAATAAAGAAATTAGGGACAATAAAAAATTAATAAAATGGGTGAAGCCAAAATAGTGGTTTACAATTGAAGTGAGGAAGGAAAACTCACAGAAAATGAATGCATGGTAAAAATATTGATTTTAGGGGTTCGTACGAACATACTGGTTCAACCGAACTCATTAGGGGTTCGCTAGAACCTGGGTTCAGGCGAACCCTTTTAATGCTTTCCCACCAAAAATGCCAACAAAAAACCTTATAAAAGGGGGGTTTGAATGAACCCTGGTTCGAGCGAACCCCCCTTATTCCTCATCCCTCCTCTGAGACACAAAAAACCCTGAATTTTGGCACTTCAAAGCTCGGGTTGATGATGAAAATGGATGAATCTTCACAAACCCAACTAGAATCAGGTAGTCCTTAGAACAAGCTATCCAATGAATATAATCTTAATATGTTTTGGTTTTATTATGTACTTGTTTTTTTAGTTTTATTAAACATAGGTTTTTCATCGAAAATGAAGGTCTATTTTCTACACATGTGGAAAAATTGAAGATTATCAAAAAAATTGAAAAATATGAGTGCACCAGATATTGAAGTCCTTGATCCTACAAAAAAATAAAATTGAATTTTGATATATACAAAAAAAGTTATGCGTTATACGGTCGTGATATGTCTGAATTGTAATTGGTTTGACTTTGAAACTTGATTAAAGAAAAAATATTCAATAAAAAAATTGTCTAATTAAGTGGAAGCACTAGGTATCAGAGTTAAAAATCTAAATTTGAAATAATTAGAATTTTATCCTTCATGGAAAAAAAGTTATGCGTTATACGGTCTGTGTCACTTTTTAAAAATGCTATTTTTGAAAAAAACCAGTTTTCATGGGAGATGGAAAAAGAAGTGTAAAATGATTCCAAAAATTTTGAAAAAAATATTTTTAGAATCTACAGAAAAAATGTGATGAGACTCTAGTTTTCATTATTTTCAAATTCTTCACGGTTTAGCCGCTAAAGCTGCCCGAATGTGAATATTTAGTTAAAAATAATAATTTCAGTGTCCAGTTTGGCCGAAAATTGTAAACCACTATTGTGGGATCATTATAATATTTAGAAAAAAATATAAAAAATATACCCATGAATCTTCAGTATAATATTCATCTTTCCCCAAAAGGAATTAGAAAAAAACTTTTATTTAGGTCAAGCTATGGTGACGATACACATCCATGGTATGGTCCTAAAAACGTGACTTTTAAAAAGTGGTTTTTATACATGCCTATTAAAAAATATTTTTATCATCTAGGTATTAGAATAAATTATGTATTTGGAAAACTCAAAATAATAAATTTCATATTCATGGAATTTTTTAAGATTCAATGTGTAAGTGCTTAAAATTCTCAATGCATTCCTAATAAATTTTGAAAATCAAGAAAAAAATTTCCACATTTTTACATTTTATGGACCCAACCTCTTGTAGTTACCCAAACCAAGGAGGTTGTTAAAAATTCATCAGGTTTTGATAAAGGCTTCAAAACCTTTTGCAAGTTTTGAAAATAATAATTTTCTGAGCTTCTAATTAAGTGCATAACTTTTCTCACTCATCGTCAACTTTTAAATAGGTTGTGAGAACTCAATCGTGCCCTAACAAGGTTTTGAGTACCTTTGGAAGATCTGATAAAAATGATAATGGTTAGATGACAATGAACTTTAACTTGAAAGGAGAGGGGAAATTCATGGTTGTGACAACCTTGTCAGAACCTGAAAAGGTTATGTAAACCACTTCAAAGGTTGACAACCAAAATCAAAACTTTTCAAGAATGAAAAGATTTACAAGAAGGGTGATTTAATACCATGGTAACAATAGTAATTCCCTTTGGATTGAAGAATGCACCAACAATCTTTAGCATAATTATGGTGAATACACTTAAGGACTTTATCCATGAATTTCTAGAAGTATATTTGGATGATTAGACAATCTATGGCTAGTTAAGAACCACATTTAGTCACTTCAAAGCATGCTAGAAAATTGTAGAAGTATGCAAATATCCTTGAATATCAAGAAATGCATTTTTGTGGTACCTTTTGGCGCATCACTAAGGAAAATAATATGTAAAGAGGGCCTAATGGTAGATCCAATTAATATTTCCTTGCTTTTGGAATTACCACCACCTAAAACAATACCAAATGTTAAGGAATTTATAGGATATACTAGGTATCATAGAAAATTTATCAAAGGATATTCCACCCTAGAAGCTCCTTTATAAAAACTCATCAAAAAAAGAATTCATAAAGCTATTTCTTAGACTGACTAATGTCAATAATACTTCAACACATTAAAACAAAAAATAGGGTATGTGCAGGATCATCATGGAAAAAACAAGCCCTTAAGTGGCAAAAAAATTTAGAAAAATCAGAGTTAGGCAACTTGATGTAAAATTTTGAATAACTTATTTATATTATTTCAAAAATATGTAAGAATATAATCTATAGAAAATTGAATGTAGTTTCTAAACTACTAGGATTATTATTTTTTTAAATCTATTTGATGAAAATTTGAAATTTCAATGGAGTAATACTTAAATTTCAGGGAAAAATAAGAAATAGGTGTCTTCTGACCACCCTAACCACAACAAAATTATAATATTTTTTTATAATATTTTAGACATAAGTAGAGGACTCATGTTCAGATGTGATGCATATTTTGTTGTAATTTTTTTTGAAGTAAATAATTAATTATGAATATTTTATTACAAATTTTAAAAATATAAAAACTCATGTCTGACCACCTTAACTTGGTCAAAACTTCATTAAATTCATTTTTTTTTCTTAACCCTATATTATACGAAGCATAGAATGTGATGCATGTTTTGGATTCAAAAAATGTGATACAATTTGAAAGCTATAGATGTTTTTCAATCAGCATATCAATCAACACTTTAGTTGTAATTCAAATAGAAAATGAATAATAATTGTTTATTAAATTCAAAGTAAAACATAATTTATATTGGTGGAAAGTTGAGAATCTCCTTTAAAAACCCTTTTCATTTCATCAATTTTGGGTAAAAAAAAAGTCATCAACCACATACCTTACAAATACCCATCATATTGCCACTTTTTGGCCCATCATGATCTTGCACATACCCAATAGTAGAAGCTCATATTCTCATATTCCCAAATTGGTCAGTACCTTTTCATGCCCGTTTAGGTGCTTCCAAAATAGTGATAGGAGTTGTCTTTGCCTAACCATGTGGAAATGAAGATCACCTAGTTGATTTTTCCAATTGTGAAATTTCTTGAGCTGAGATAAATTATACTACCAATGAACAAGATTCCTTATTCATGGTCTATGCATTACAACAAAAATTACACTATCTTCTATCCACCCTATTCACATTTAACACCAACCATAAGCCTTTAAATTTCCTATTGAATAAACTAGTTATACAAGGAGGAATATTTCGATAGTTACTACTTTTAGAAATTTAATTTTAACATAATTTGGTAAAACTAAGGAGGAATAATCAAGGTCCAAACTACCTAGCTATAATTGGTATAGGAAAAGAGCCTGATGCAGTTGATGAAGAGTACTTACATATCACCCATCTATTTTAGATAAATATGGTATCAGAATAATTTCATGCTTTATCCCAATTAATTTTTATTGTTAAATATCCCGCTAATATGACAACACATGATAAATAGTTGTTACTATGAAATTCCATTTATTTTAACTTAATTAAGGGAGCATTATACAAAAAGGGGGGAGAGATGACATCCTCTATGGAGTAGTATATGAGCATGAACATGAGATAATTTTAAGGGAAGCACATGATGGAATTATTGAGGGACATAATTACAAAGACACTACTATCCAAAAAATACAACTAGATGTGTTATGGTGGCCTTGCATATATATATGGATGATAAGAACTATGCAAAAACCTTTGATCATTTTCCAAATAACAGGGAAACCCATGGCACGAGAAGAAATACCCCTCCATCTAGTGTTAGGAAAAATCCCATTTGAGAAATGGGCTATTGACTTCATAGGACTCCTAGATGCTCTAAAAAATAATCTAAAGCTAGGTTCACTATTAATGATATAGAATACTTAACTAAAAGGGTTGAAGGTGAACTGACCAAAGATTGCATTGCATATACTATAACTAGATTTCTATACCATAATATAATTACTAGATTTGGGTGTCCATTGAGAATAATCAAAGATCAAGGAAAAAATTGCCAATAAGATAATAAAGGAATTAATAGCTAGTTTCATGATCACCCATAATTGCAACACACCATACCATCCATAAGAAAATTGGGCAAGTGAAGTACAAAATAAGATTATAGGAAAGTTACTTTGACTAAGATGTGTGATGCAAACAAGACTAACTAGGAAATTAAACTTCTTGCAGTGTTGTGGGAACACCACACTACATACTAATGATCCACTAAGAACACTCTACTTGATCTCTTTTATGGAATGGAGGCTAGCTTGCCTCTAAATTTCATTTCCCATAAACTCTACACAATAATTACCTTAAGACTCACTAACAAAGAGTTAATTGAATACTGACTAGAAGAACTAGATAAACTAGATGAAGCAAGACAATTGGTGACACCCCATCAATGGAAAAAAAGATGAAGATAAAAAAAATGGAATGATCAAAAAATTAGGTCTAAACAATTCAAGGTCGATGATATGATATTAATCTATGGTAAAATATTCAAGAAGAAAGGAAATCTAAAAGTTAGATGGTTGGGCCTTTATCAAATTAATGGCATTCTTATATCAGGTGAAATACAACTAAGGACATTAGATGACACAATATTACAATACTTAGTTAATGAAGCATGCCTTAAACACTATATGATGTTTAAAAGAGGGGATGATGTTGGTATGAAAAGGAAAAAATTCAAACATCACCAAGTAAATCCTACCGCATCTTATCACAAAGAGTTTAGAGAGCATAAGATTCAAGAGATGTCATCTAGGGTAGGTGTAGGATAGATGGGTCATGTCCCATCACATAGATATATGTATAGGTAAATATATGTATAATAAAGTAAGAGGAAAGAAAGTAGAGTTGACTTGAGGAAAAGCCAACATTTTGAAAGAGGGGATGATGTTGGTATGAAAGGGAAAAAATTCAAACATCACCAAGTAAATCCTACCGCATCTTATCACAAAGAGTTTAGAGAGCATAAGATTCAAGAGATGCCATCTAGGGTAGGTGTAGGATAGATGGGTCATGTCCCATCACATAGATATATGTATAGGTAAATATATGTATAATAAAGTAAGAGGAAAGAAAGTAGAACAAAGAAAGAAGATAACAGATAGAATAAAAGTATACAATAGAATTGTAGACATCCAATTTTGATCACTTCCATATGATCAAATACGTCTCCTTGATTCATCCGGTTGCTCATCCCCTCTGTCAACGTTAATTAAGCCAGTTGTTTAATTAATACCCTGCATCTTGCACAAGGGTTCTAAAGTATTTAATTTAATACTTTACCCCTCTTCTTCCTCTAAATTAAATAAATATTCCCTTTTATTTAATTTAGTCATATTCCCCTTTTGAATTAAAATTCATTTTTAATTCCTCTTTTCTCTCTCATGGTCACATCCTCCAACTTTTGCAAGTTGGTCCCTAATCCATTTTAATTATTTTCATCTTCTTCTAATTAACCTGGGTTAGCATGTGCACACCCTTAATCATCATTAAGGTCACATCCTCAATAATTTCCCACTTGCCTCTAATCAGTCATTAGTCCATCTAACTGAGTACTTGCACAACCTTAGTCATTTGATTAGCCTAACCTAATCCTCCTCCCATTTATGGCACATGTCTTTGAGTCAACCTTATTTAAGGCTTTCTCCTTTTGGACAAGGCATCCCCCTTCCCCATGTGAATTTTTAATTCACCTTTGAATCCCCCAAGGCACCTAAAAGGAATTTTTAATTCCTTCACTTCTCCCCACATGTCCTCTATTCATTCTTTATTCTTTCTCTCATCCCCATGAGAATATTTGAGGAATTTTTAATTCCTCACATGTCCTCTCACCCACATGGGGACAAGGACCTCCTTTATGAGGAGATCTTGTCCAATCCCAAGGTACTTTGTACCCCCTCCATGTCATGTCCTTTTCCTTCCACCTCATGTCCACTTCACCTTTTAGGGCTATCTCACATGCCACATGTCAAGATGTGAGGGCTTGTGAGTTCTCAACTCACCTTAGCCCTACATCTTGATATTTGGTGGATCAATCTCAACCATCCATTTCCCCTAGGATTTCCCAAAAATCCTATAAATACCCCCTCTTTTCTCTCATTTTAGGGAGATCATTTTGTGCTAGCCAAACTCTTGCAGTTTTGTTTTCTCAACCAACACTTAGCTATTTTCATGTTTCCAAGCATCATTTGCATCTCACATCTCACATCTTGTGCCATCCAAGGAGCATACACATCAAGGATCGAAGGGTCAACCAAAGGATTGACTCAACGCAAGGTATAAAGTTCCATTTCGTTGCTTTGTCTTGCATTGTTTCCAACTTAGGCTAATCTTGAAGTGTAGGTTGTTTTAAGTTGTTTATTTGCACTCTTTAATTTGTTGCTTGATTTCTAACACTCTATTTTGACCTATCACATTTCTGGCATGCTCGGTGGGACCCACAAACGGGTCTCTTTCTTTCACGTTTGCTATTTTTTTGCATTTTTGCAGGTCTAGGTTACAGATTGGCGGGCCTGTCCTGGAGTGGCGGACCTGTCCAAGGGCGGCGGGCTCGTCCTGACAGATTGGCGGACCTATCTCAGTGAAGTGGCGGGCCTGTCCTAGTGCAGTGGCGAACCTGTCCCAGTTCAGTGGCGGGCCTGTCCTAGTGCAGTGGCGGACCTGTCCTAATTCAGTGGCGGGCCTGTCCTAACAGAGTGGCGGACCTGTCCTCTAGAAGGTAAAAATTTCAAGTTTTCCCGAATTGTCTTTTGGTAAAATAGGAACATAGCTTAATTAAAGAGGTGTCAATAAACCTTGTTTGGCATGTTTGGGAAAGCTATTTGACGTATCCAATCCCCTTGTGCCATTTGGTGATCCTGGGTGACGAGAAATCGTAGCTTTCCAAGTCCTTTTGAGTCACCCTTTTTCAATTTCTTAGTGGGACCTGCTTGGGGATTTCATCACCCCAAGGGATGATTCCAACCACGCGTACCGGTGGGGTATATAAAGGGGGGAGAGTGAAAGTTGTACCTTAATCCAACCACGTTGTAATTGGCGAAGCGTCGGGATGATGTGAAGAGTTGGTCCAAGCCTTTAGTATCTCGCTAAGGTTCCCGACTCACGCTTGTAACGGGTTGGTGTTCACAGTTTGGGCCTCACGTACCGGGTGTATATCGAGGACTCCTTAGAAACCATGTGTATCCTAGAGTAGAAAACTTTGTTGACCATACCCCTTTCTACTAATCTTAGGGTTGTGCTGTTTGAACTGTCTTTCTTGTGCAAAAACCAGTGATTATCAGTTTGGCCAAGTATTTTTATGATTGCTACAATTTGGGTCCTTTGCCTTTGCCATCCATCAAAATATCAACCTTGAACTTATCCTTTGGAAAACTTGACCTAGTGCATTGGCGGACCTGTCCCAGTGCAGTGGCGGGCCTGTCCTAGTGCATTGGCGGGCCTGTCCCAGTTCAGTGGCGGGCCTATCCTAGTGCAGTGGCGGACCTGTCCTAGTTCAGTGGCGGGCCTGTCCTAGTGCAGTGGCGGACCTGTCCTAGTTCAGTGGCGGGCCTGTCCTAGTGCAGTGGCGGACCTGTCCCAGTTCAGTGGCGGGCCTGTCCTAGTGCAGTGGCGGACCTGTCCCAGTTTAGTGGCAGGCCTGTCCTAGTGCAGTGGCGGACCTGTCCCAGTTCAGTGGTGGGCTTGTCCTAGTGCAGTAGCGGACCTGCCTTTAATCAGCCTATATCATCACTTTGCATTCATTGTCCCTCTATTTTGACCATCGATACGACCATTTAGTGTCCAAAATAAGCTTTTGAACGTCCATTCTGAGCCTCCATCCCTTCATTCTAAAGGTCATTTATTTCGAACACTCTTTTGCTTGTCTCGAGAGCCATACGTCTACCCTAAGACGCTACCCATTTGTCCTAATTCCGTTTTCATCTCCGATCCCCGTTATTCCATATAAACCTCGTTGGAGTTGTCATCCAAGTTGACCTAGGTATTTATCCCTAATCACAATCATCATAGCTGGCTTAGGATCGCTATTCATCTTAAGTCAGTTATCCTTTTCAGCCCAATCAGTCCACTTCTATCTCAAGTTGGATTCGGTGTCGTTATCATACATCCACCTCTCAATCAATACCTAGTGTTACCAAGGATCCCTCTTAAACCCGGTTGTGGATCTCGGTCTTCGTCATACTTATCATCGATTCAATCCTAATCATCAGATTAATCCGATCCCTACACCATCAAACCTATTCGGATCAAAACCTGACATCCAGGTAAATCCAACATCTACCGATCAATCCAATCCGATCCCATCAAGCCAATCCACATCGGCCTAATCAATCGTCATCCACTAATCTCCCATTGAAATTGATTCAATGTCAATCTACATCATCTTGCATGCCCGTTCAAACTCAATCACAAGCAAAGAAAATGGCCGACCAACAATCCCTAAATTCCCAATCGAACAACCCTCAAAATCCCATCAACACGGTCAACATCACACCAGATCCTAACTATGGTGCTAATATCCCTCACGATCCCCACAATGGCACCTCATCACAATCCAATGTGGATGGTAAAAACACATCACCCCCTGGGGAGGAAAACATGGCTGATCAACCCGAGCTCACGTTCGAAGAACACTTTAGTAACCCTGTCAATGCACAAATGATAGAATGCCTCCTCGAAAGACATGGGGACAAAATCTTGGCTCACTTGATTGACAAGGGTGTCAAGCTACCATCAGGTGTCGACTTATCCAAGTATGGCACCTCAACATCTAACGTACCCCAAGGCTCACATGACATCCCTAGTAGCTCGTATGCCCCCATAGAAGGTTGGCATCAACCTGAATTTGGCAATGCAGTCCTGTATCCCATTGGAAATCCCACACATCCCACCATCTTGATCACGGGAGCAACTCAAACCATTGATCCCAATGATCCCTATGCCTATGGAATGCCGCAAAACATCCCGCAACCACAACCATTAATGCTACCAGCACCGCCCCTTTCGAACCCACCTCCTGTCAACACTGGGGGCAACCCTTTCGCTTCTTTGCATCCACCTCTAGGAGCAACCAATCCTCCACTATCGTCATTCCAACCTCCACCATCGTCCCAATCCAACGTCCCTCCTCCATCGTTAGTCAATCCTCCACCATCGTCCCAATCCAACATTCCTCCTCCATCGTCATTCATACCCCAACAACCGCCCTAGTCCAACATTCCTCCACCATCATCATTCATAGCTCAACAACTGCCCCAATCTAACATCCCTCCATCATCATCGTTTGTATCCCAACAACCTCCCCAATCCTACGCTCCCACTAGTGCTCAACAACCTCCCTCACACAACATCTCGATCGCACCTCCACCTCAACAACAACCGTTGGTCAATCCCCTATTCTCAGCACAACCATCACAACATCAACTGCAAGGAAATCAACCCCGGCCTTCAGCCCCCACCATATCTCCATTCCTTGCATCCATTTTATGCCCGCAAGCACAACCATCACATAACATCCCGTCTCGCCAACCACAGCCGCCCACGGTGCATCAACAACAATATCAACAAGCACCCCATCATTACAACTATTACAACCAGCAACAATATCCACAACAACCCTCCTATGGGGCATCACAACACTCATATCAACACCCCCAATATCCACAAGCTAATCAACAACACTTTCTCCACACTTCCCAATAGTACGCCACCCACAACTACCCAGCCAATCCATATCCCCCCTCACAACAGCAACCTTTTTATCAACAAGGTCCCTTGGCATATCAGCAGGATGTGACACCTCCTCATCCATACGCCCATCTCCAAACATCCTCTCAGAATCCACAATCATCATATCATCAATATCCATCCAACACACCAACCAATGCGGACATCCTAGAAATCAAAGCCGCACTGAAGGATCTTCAGGCAGGGACTAGCAAACAATCATTCAAATTCGAAGATATATGCCCCTATCCGTATGATCCCTCCATCTCATTGATTCCCTTCCCCAAACATTTTGAGATGCCAAAATTTGACAAATATAAGGGGAACAAAGATCCAAAGGCCCACCTGCGGGAGTTTTACTCCCAGTGTCAAGAAGTGATCCACAATGACAACTATCTCTTGCATCTGTTCCCTCGAAGTCTGGGAAGCGACGCACTAGGGTGGTTCATGACCCTCGACAAGGGATCTATAAAATCTTTTGCAGACTTGTCAGAAAGGTTTGTCTCCTACTTCTCCTTCAACTTGGAGAAAGATACTGATACCCTGGATCTTCTCAAAGAGAAACAACGTGAAGGGGAAACCTTTACTAGCTACCTCCAGAGGTGGCATGCCCTAGCAAGCCGAATGAAAACCCCTTTGAAAGAGAAGGACATGGTCACCCTTTTTGTGGAGAACTCCCATCCTGACATGGCCCACAACTTCCGATTACATTGTGTCACCACTTTCACGGAGGTAGTGGAGAAAGGACCCATCCTAGAGCGTGCCCTTGTTGCCAAAGGGCACATCAAAATATATAACCAAGATAGGGAAAGGACATTCAACGACAAGCCGCGTTTTTGGAACAAGAACAAGAATGCAGTGAATGATGGTGTCACTGACACTAAACACGTCCACGTGGCCAACACATCTCAGAAACAATAGTAATCCATGTCTAATGCCATATCTGTACCGTAAGGGACGCACCATCCTCCCCAATAGTCCAATCAAAATAACCAAGGGAACAATAAATGCCAATATGCTCAACTAGGAGAACCCTTGAGTGTTGTCTTCAACAAACTGTTGCAAATTAGCTACCCGATCACGTATCCTGTCACCAAGCCGCTTGATGAATCCAAACCTAAGCCCGCATGGTTTAGGGAAAATGAATATTGTGAGTTCCACAAAATCAAAGGACACTCTTTGAATAAATGTCAGGGTCTGAAAAACTACGTCCAGGATCTCATAGATCGAGGTAACATCAAGGTCAACCCTAGTCAAGCTCCGTCATCCAACGCTCAATTACAGATCTATCAAAACGCCTTCCCAAATCATAACCAAGGCCCGAGCACTTCCAATAGTAATCCTCAAAATAACAGCACAAATAACGTGAGCTACAAGAATGTACCCCTCAATTACGAGGGTGTTATTCATTACATTGAGCAAGTAGAACCTCGTGTATCCATGATACATGTCAAAGCTAAAGACCCCCAATGTGCTGTTACCACACGACGAGCCCGCATCACTGTTCCTGCAGCCTTCGCACCAGCTCAACCGACTCCTGTAACTTCCCAGTACAATATCCTTGATCACCTGGGAAAGACCCCCCCACATATCTCCATTTTGGATTTACTCAAGTCTTCCCCTGTGTATCAATAAATCCTCAATAGAGCACTACAGGTGTAGACATCCAAATTTGGACACTTAATTTATCCAAATTTATCACTTTTCGTCTAAACATCCTCTTAGCCTAGTTAATTAAATAATATTACTATCATTTAATTAATATCTTTAATTCTGTGAAATCCCTAAGGTATTTAATTAATAATTAAATACCTTACCCTCCTTAATCCTCTTTTCATCAAATAAATTAAATAAATATTACATTTATTTAATTCCTCACATGTCATTTTCATCTAATCCTAATCCATCTCCTAATTTCTTCATTAGGGATGTGCACATGCCTAATCCTTGATTAGGATGTGTCACATCCTCCAACTTTTGCAAGTTGGCTTCTAATCCTCATTTATCTTCTAATTACAAATTAATTAAGCCTAATCATTCTCCAAGGAATTTTTAATTCCTTTTTATTTGTCCTAGATTCCCCTCCTTTATATGTGAATTTTAATTCACATTCCATCCTTCCAAGGCTTCTAGAACCTTGGACTTGTCACAATCTCCACATGTGACCAAGTCCCACCTTTTGGAGCCCACCTTTTCCTCCTCTAGATCATCCTATGAATGTGAATTTTTAATTCACACTTTATTTCCCCAACCACCTTTCCTTTTCCCATGTAGATTTTTGAGGAATTCTAAAATTCCTCAAATGTCCCTTTCACTCCCACTTGGGGACAAGAAATCCTTTTTGTGGAAATCCTCTCATCCCCCAAGGTGCATGTCCTTTTCCACCTCATGTACCCTCTTGACAACTCATCTCCACCTCATATCCTCTTGTCCACTTCACCCTCCACATGTCAAGATGTGAGGGCTTGTGGGTTCTCAACCCATCATAGCCCTTCATCTTGGCCTTGTTGGAGCAATCTTAACTATTGAATTCTCTAGAGAATTCAAATTCTTCTATAAATACCCCCTTCTCAAGGGCATTTCCAACACTTAGCTATCTTGCACCATTATGCTGCCCATTTGCATTTTGAACACTTTGCACTCTCATAACTACATGCTGTCCATTTGAATCCTCAAGCCTTTTTCAATCATTCAACCATCTTTGTTCATCATTTTGCATATTGAAGCTTGCATTATAGTCACTCAATCCATCATCTAAGGAGCACACAACCAATCCAAGCAAGGGCCAATCAAAGAAGTTTCAACAACAAGGGAGGTAAAAGTGTTTGTATTTTATCTTATTTGCATTCCTTTTCGTTGAACTGCTCTTTTGGCTAATCTTGAGGTGTCCTTGGTATTTTGTCTTTCATGTTTCTTAGTTGTTTTGCACATTTAGAGCAGTAGGAATTCCAAGGTATCACAACAGGAAACCCATGTGCCTAATAATATGGATCCTACACAGTTCCAAGCCTTGGTAGGACACCTGGCCTCATCCCACCAACTACATTTCAGCCAAAATGATATGCCCAACATTGATGCCAATCACAATCGCCCCTTGCATATTGAGGTCATGGTTGCTCGGCATAAAGTAAAAAGGGTCTTGGTAGATAATGGCTCTGCCCTCAACTTGTGCACTTTAAAATTCATAAAACAGGTGGGGTATACCCAAGCGGACTTAAGCAACCAGATTATTACAATCAAGGCTTATGACAATGCAGAAAGGAATTCAGAAGGGATCATCAATCTTCCTGTCCAAGTTGGACCGGTGGTTCAGTACATCACCTGTCATGTCCTTGATCTGGACTTACCATATAATCTCCTCCTCGGCCGTCCATGGCTCCATGCTATGCAAGTCGTACCCTCCACCTACCATCAATGCCTCAAATTCCCAGTCGATGGACAGGAGGTCACCATCTAAGGTCACCATCTATGCTGACCCCCAACCATTTGAATATTGCCGAGCTCTAGAGGCATCCTTTCCCCATCTACATTATTGTCCTGGGGTTGAAATGGGGGCATCCCAATCATCACCCGTTTATCCACCATCCACTGCAAAAACTACTCCATCCTCCCCCACTGAGCCTACATTCACAAAAGTCTAGATCATTGACAAAGGGTGTGGCGAGTACCAAATGCACACTGCTCTTAATATAGCGACCATGCCACCATCGCCATATGAGTATGGTCAACCTTCCCGTGCTACCCCAAAGGAGGACAAGACCGTCACCTTCAGTGGCACGAATATCCCTACCACCACCTTTATATCCCCAAGTATCAAGATAGATGTGCCAGAAGAAGACATAAGCCAATGGGTTTACCGAGAAGAGCCTCAATCGGAAACTCCTCTCAAGGAATACTTCCAAGAAAAGTACCCCTGGCCAACAAATTTCGTGGAAAAGCATAACTATCAAGGCAGAGGCCTAGGAAAGCAAGAACAAGGGCAGTTACAACCCATTGATACGTACCCGCTATCAAAGAATGTGGGCATTGGGTATGACAGAAAGCAAAAGGGCCCCGAAACATTGTCTAATGCCTCCAATAATGTAGTTGTGGACGACGGCTTATTGGAAGACATACACGAGGAAGAATCCATCATATGTGCGTACGATGACGTCGATCACGCTGACCTATCCTCCATGTTTGAATGCCTATCCATCTGCACCATTAGCCTATCCCTTTGCCATCCTGAGCTCATTGATTGGGACCTACGAACTAGCACACCTGTCACTATGTCTGCGGATACATATGTCAACCTCATGGGATTGGGGGAGGATGAACACTCCAGTCGCAAAAGTAAGAATAAGAAAAATGACAGACGGTCATCTAGTGAAAACCTCCCTGAGGCACTTTATGACCTTAAAAAAGTAAAAATAAAGGACGCATCTGATGGCGAAAACCTCAAAGAGGCGCCAGAAGATGGAGATGTTCATCTTCCCCTTATAGGAACTCAGCTATCTACCTGATTATCTATTCTGATTGAAGAGACGCAAGAGATTAATTTGGGAACTATTGAAAATCCTAAGATCACCTATGTAGCCAAATCACTCTCTGAACAAGAGTTTCCAATCTTTGCACAGCTACTCCAGGAGGGAGTTGTTAACTTCACTTGGTCATACTCTGACATGCCAGGCTTAGATCCCGCCTTGGTGGTTCATCACCTGGACATCAACCCAGACGCTAAACCTGTCAAGCAAAAACTCTGCAAGATGCATCCGCAAGTCGCATTGTTAGTCAAGAAGGAATTAGAGAAGTTACTAGAGGTAGGATTTATCAAGCCAATCGACTACTCCGAATGGATCTCCAACATAGTGCCAGTTGCTAAACCAAATGGTGACATTCAGATATGTACGAACTTCAGGGATCTCAACAAAGCCTGCCCCAAAGACGACTTCCCCCTACCCAATATTGACATGTTGGTCGACCTAATGGCAGGACATGAGATGTTGTCCCTTATGGATGGCTTCTCCGGGTATAACCAAATCTGAATCGCACCTGAGGACCAACACAAAACCGCCTTCACCACTCCTTGAGGCACTTTTTGCTACAATGTTATGCCCTTCGGTCTCAAAAATGCGGGGGTGACATATCAGAGAGCCATGACGATTATCTTCCATGACCTCATCCACATCATCATGGAAGACTATGTTGATGACCTATTGGGGAAATCTAGAACACGAGCATAACATCCTGCCATCCTGAAGAAGATATTTGAGCGGTTAGAGCATTATAAGTTGCGGCTGAATCCGAAAAAAGTGTGTCTTTGGGGTCACTTCCAGAAAGTTGTTAGGTTTCATAGTCTCTCACCGGGGCATTGAGGTTGATCCCGCTAAGGTGAAGGCTATCCTAGACATGCCCCCTCCATGCAATCTCAAACAGCTAAGAAGCCTTCAGGGAAAAATGCAGTCCATCCGTCGGTTCATTGCCCAGCTGGCATACAAGTGTCAACCATTCACTCATCTTTTGAAAAAAGATTCCATCTTCCGATGGAACTAGCAGTGTCAGATGGGATTCGACAAGATTAAGGAATATTTATCCCATCCACCAATATTGATGCCACCTATTCTCGGCAAGCCCCTCTTGCTCTACATCTCTACCACTTCAGTCGCACTGGGGGCATTGTTGGCACAACATGATGAGTCGTCAAAAGAAAGGGAAGTCTACTACATCAGTCGGACCTTGGTTGGCTATGAGCTAAACTACTCTCCCATGGAAAAAGCCTACCTTGCCCTCGTCTTCAACACACAAAAGCTTCGACATTACATGCATAGCCATCCAGTCAAATAAATTGCCAAGATCGATCCATTGAAGTACCTGTTATCTATAACCACTCTGATTGGCCGCATGGCTAAGTGGGTCATGCTCCTCAGTGAATTCGACATAGAATATGTGGACCGCAAGGCTATCAAAGGGCAGATAATTGCAGATCAGTTGGCGGAAGCTCCTCTAGTTGACACTCACCCATTGATCATGGAATTCCCTGATGAGGAAGTCTTTTCAGTTGAGGAAACCCCCGTGTGGACACTATATTTTGATGGAACGTATACACATAATGGATCCGAGGTAGGAATTTTATTAGTTACCCCTCAGGGTGACTACATTCCCAAGTCATTCAGGATAGTGTTCCCATGCACCAACAATATGGCCGAATATGAAGCTCTCCTCACTGGCCTCAAAATTGCCAAACAGTGGCACATAACTCAGTTGAAAGTCTTCGGTGATTCCTTGCTAGTCATTAGGCAAGTTAATGACGAGTTTCTGACCAAGGATGATAAGCTGTTACCTTACAAGTGCATGGTGGATGATTTCAAGAAATACTTCACCTCCATACAATTTGAGCAGATTCCCAGGATACAAAACAAAGTAGCTGATGCGATGGCCACTATCGGCTCCCTCCTGGACATGCCCAAGGATCGAACAGAGTGTGAGTTCCTTGTAGAACAACTGTTAATCCCAGCATACGATATCTCTGAGACTGAAATGGTGTACGAAATTGTGGGTCCCACCACCCCATGGTACTAAGACATTTATACCTACCTCTGTGATAACATTATACCCCTAAACCTTTCACGCAACCAACGCAAATCCTTCATTCATTGCTCTTCTCGATACGTCATCATCGGTGATACGCTTTATCGTCGCGGGTATGATGGAATCCTCCTTAGATGTCTAAATGAGACCGAAGCCCATGCTACATTAACAGAGCTACATGGCGGTGTTTGTGGAGCGCATTCAAATGGTATGGATTTAGCCAAGAGAATCTTACGAGCAGGGTATTATTGGCCTACACTGGAACATGATGCTTGCGAGTTTGTAAAGAAGTGTCTCCCATGTTAGCAACATGCAGATCTAATCCATGCTCTAGCACAAGATCTTCAGCCCCTCCTGGCACCATGGCCGTTTTCTCAATGGGGTTTTGACTTGATTGGCAAGATTCAACCACCCTCATCAGACGGCCATACCTTCATAATCACCGCCACCGAGTATTTCACCAAGTGGGTAGAGGCAATGCCCCTCTCACAAATCATCGGCATTCAGATCTCCAAATTCATCCTTTACCACATTCTCTGTAGATATGGTATCCCGTCTACCATCATTTCCGACAACGAAAAACCTTTCAAGAACCAAGCCATGAAACACCTATGCGATACCTTCCATATCCAACATCGTTGGTCAACGCCTTATTACCCCTAGGGTAATGGTCAGGCGGAAGCGACCAACAAAACGCTCATCCGTATTCTTAAAAAGGTTGTCAATAACACTGGACGAGATTGGCACCTTCATATTCATCCTACCCTCTAGGCATATCGCACATCCATCTGCACCCCAACAGGCGCCACCCCCTACTCTTTGGTGTTTGGTGTTGAGGTCGTCTTGCCAATCGAGGTTGAACTTCCATCATTGAGAATCTCTCTTAAGAACCTTATCAGCGAAGAGGATGCTCGTGTTGCGCGGCTTGCACAGCTAGAGTGATTGGATGAACGCAGAATGAAGGCATATGACCACCTGCAAGCATATCAGAATTTCCTCAAGCGTACTTACAACAAGAAGGTTCATCCTCGCCAATTCCAGGTGGGCGAGCTTGTCCTTAAGGAGAACCAACATACTCAGCAAGATTGGGACAAGAAAGGAAAATTTGAGGCAAATTGGTTGGGGCCCTATATCATAGCTGCTAAATATGGATCTAGGGCATACAGGTTGAATACTCTTGAAGGAGACCCCCTTGATGAGCCTGTCAATGTCATACATTTGAAAAAGTTCTATGCCTAAATCTGCTTGGTTCCCCCACCTGGTCAAAAATTCTAAAAAAATAAAAAAAATCAAAAAAATCAAAAAAATTCAAAAATAGTCAAGAGAAATAAATTCATCCTATGGTGAAAACCACTTCTTGGTGGCACCTTGGATAGGTATGGGTGGTGAAAACCTGGCAACAGGCGTCATCCATAGAGGGATTAATCATTATCTACCCGACATCCTAGTTATTTTATGCCTTCTTCTGCACTATTGTCCTTACCCATCTCATCCTAGGCTGCTTGGTAAATATTGAATTGAGCATTGGACGACCCATCTAGCCTATCCCTCACTCCTGAGCTTTTTAGTATCCCACTCTGAGCTTGCATCATTCATGTTGTTGTCATCAAGTAGGGTCATCCATCGCGTCGGTTCTCACCTAGACCCCATCACGTCGTGACCATCAGTCGAACTACGTTGCCCCTGCGCTGTCACATAGGCAAGGCTGATCATTTGATTTGCCCCCGGGGCATTTGTCCATCATTGGTTCCCATTGGTCTTCTTTTCACTTTATCCGTGGTCTTTTCTGGAACTACGAGGGCTCTGTGCTTTCACGTAGGCAAGGCTAATCCATGATCGGCCCCCGAGCCCCTAGGTTTGTAGGTTGTGTCAGTCTTTTCTGCTTCGTTATCAGGTTATGCTCACATCTAACCAGTCCTTAACAAACAAAATTCCCTTGCATTACAAGATCTTGTCCTTCGATGACATCCCGCGTCACCTGGATCATCCTACTCTCACATCCATCCTTGGTCTCAACAGGATGAACCCTTCCTATTAGACCTCATCAGTCACATCCATCACCGTGATCCTATGGCAACGGACCTGTTGTCTTATTTTGATCTTTTGATGCTTTTGGGATTTTTTTTTATCATTTTGGGTTCCTTCCTATCACTCGTCAAGGTTGCCTTGGTCCACTATACCATGACGTGCTTTGGCTTGTTGAAATGGGGGCATGCCTTGATCCTTTGTTTTGTCTGCTATCTTCTCGGTTGTCCCTCGTACGACCCACCGAGATCTCTAAGGTCTTGTGTTACGCTGGGACAACTTTGTGTGTTTATGGTTATTACAACACCAGGCCCGACTGAGGTCATCGCGACCTTGGGGTGTTGGGGTAACCTTATTGTTTGTTGTGTTTGTTTCATGCGTAGAGTACTCACTCGCATTGGTCTTCTATATCAAGGTGCTTGGTACCCTATGCTATAGTAAAAATCAATGCTCCAAAGATGGCAAAATTTTATTTTCACTGCATTTCCACCACTTTGCATGCACCCTCTATATCCATCATACCCTTCGCTTATTATTGTGCAAGTACTCTCATTCTTCGTTCCTCTTGTCGGTCCTCTTCCTCTCAGGATATTAATGGTTGTTTTTGGAAAATGCAATCTTCCATCCGCCTCTCATCCATCTGCATTCTCATAACGGTTTTTTTTTGACATTTAGGTACATTGTGAGCATTCACCTTTTTACATCCATAAGTCATACATCATAAATCATATAAACATGTGCATCCATAAATCATACATCATACATTATATAAAAATACATAAGTCGTCCATCCACATGTGCATCCATAAATCATACATCATACATCATATAAAAATACATAAATTGTCCATCCACAAGTGCATCCATAAATCATACATCATAAATCATATAAACATATGCATCAATCATAAATCATCCATCTATAAAAACATAAAGCATAAAACATGAGTCATACATATAAATATGTGTACATATATGCATGTGGAATCACATCATAAATCATCTCATATAGCTGCATAAAGGAAACATCATACAAAATGTCAATAAAGGCCATCGCATAATCAAAATAATAAACATCATGTCCTGAATACAATACATCTCCATCATATATTACGTAATAAGATACAAAATCTTGAGATGTGGATCACCTCTGCTCTCTGGCAACATGTACAAACCATCCATCTTGTATCTGCCAAAAATAACCACTGTCCTGCATCTGCCTGCTCTACTATGAGCTGCCCACATTTGACCTCTGCAGAGAATCAGGTGCTGACCCCCTATGTCCTGGTGTCCCCTAGTACTCGCGGGTAGGTGTCCCCTGGTACTCGCGAGTGGGTGTCCCCTAATAGCCATCGTATGGAGACGGAGTCTGCCGATAGTCACTGAAACTTCTGGTGCATGTCCCTAGTGACTGGGATGGCCCTGGTGGCAGTGGAGCCTGACTGATGTAGCATGCTGTGCGCTGCGCTGGGTCTAGAACAACCTACTCATATACCCCTCTCCAATAGCTAGCCTACTGCATAAACTCATCTCGCTGTCCTGCTATCAGTCTCGCGGCATTCCGCTCATGCCTGTACTGATTTTGATCTGCACTGATCGGTCGCCGCTCCCATGCCCAGGCCTCCTGAGCTAGTATCAACTGTCGTATCTGCTCAGAGCCTCTATCCCTCTCGGCCTGCATCGCCTGTAACTGTGTGTGCAGCTCCTGTACATCTGTTCCCGCACCTCCCCCCTCAACCAATACCCCCTGCAACTGAGCCCGTGCTGCATCCCTCTCACCCTGTAAGGTCTGCATCCATGACTTTGCAGCATCCCTCTCCCTCTGTGCAGCCAGTCCTCATGCCACCGCTGCATCTCTGTCCCTCTGCAGGGCCTGCAACCTTAGCTCAGCCAAATCTCACTCTCGTCGCAAGCTAGATGCCTGTGCTGTCGCTGTATCTCTCTCTCTACGCAACGACTGTACCTCTGACTCAGCCACCTGCCTCTCGCTCTCTGCTACCTAAACCTGTGCCTGTAGCACATCTCTCCCTGCCTCTAGCTCCTGAACCTGTACCTGTAACACCCCTCTCTCTGCCTCCACCATGCGCACCCTATCCCTGAGCTCCACTAGCTCTATCTGCATACTCTCACCATCCCATGTCTCCCTGCTATACACCTCTGCCTGCAACCTCTCCACCTCATCCCGGCTCTCATCCCTCTCCTTCACCAATCTCCACTCCTGCTCTAACGCTAGCATAACTAGCTCCCTGTAGTCTCTCTCACCCTGAGCAAAATGGGCCCACCACTCATCCCTCTCTGCCTCTACTGCAATCCGCTCTGCACCTGCCTCTCGCACCCGCTGCTCGCTCTATCGCAGCCTCTCCACTGTATCTCTCAACACTGCCATTGGATCCTCCCCTATGGGTGGTGGTGCTGCTACCGGTGCTATATCATGCACATCTGAATCAATCTCCATCTCCCACGGATGATATCCCTCACTCTCGGCTGAGTACCCCTCACTCTCCATCTCATCCAGATCTATCACCCTAGGAGAACACTGCTGTGGCTGTGTCTCCTCCTCTCCAGCTGGCTCCTGCCCCCCTTGACCTCCTAAGTCTCAGTCCATCTCCTCTCAGGCTCCATATGCCTCCTCCCCAGCTGGCTCCTGCCCCCCCAGTCCTCTTAAGTCTCTATCCATCTCCTCCCAGGCTCCATGTGT
>VDFB02000015.1:315157578-315268389 GCA_007258455.2 Sequoia sempervirens
TTTTCCCCCTTTGGCACACAACTCGAGGCGACCCAAATTTTTTTTCTACCCATTTTCCCTTTCGACGTCCCGGAAAAAACCAATGTTTTTATTTTTCGAAAACATGTGCATAAACGCCTAAAAATCACAAAGTTTGGTTTTGAGCTAACCTGGCGGGGTACGACGCAGTGGGTGAAAAATATACGCCTGTTGTCCGCCCAGTGAATGACGTCACTGTCATACTCCGGCATGGTGTCTGCTCTCGCTCGCCGCCTTCGTCTTCCTCTCCTCCTTCTCCACTTGCCAGCTGTCAAAATGGGCCCAAGGTAAGTCCACAATTACCCTTTATCCCTTCTCACCTTTTTTCCCTCCATTTTCACCTCATGGTCTTTTTTTCCTTTTTTTTAACCAAAAATCACCTCAATTAATTCATCCAAGCTCGTTCTTCCCGGGGTCGCCATTCGCACATTGTTTATCTGATTGACTCCATTCCAACGCCGTTCTTCTCATTTTTCCGTGCTCTTTCCAACAACATGTACCACTCCATACTTTCGAGAAGTTTCCCGGGGCTCCTTTTTCCTCCCCCACCCCCCTTCTCGAGGGGGCATACCCTGCCATTTCCTCCTAATCCATCGCTCTAACACTACCTTTTCTTGACTGGGGCATCCTCTCTGCTTCCCCTTCGTTCAAGGAAGCTCCCGCGCATTCCCCCATGCTGGGGCATCTCTTTTCTGGTCTCTCCCTCTACAGAGTCATCTGCATTCTATTTTTCTTCGAAACCCTATTATTCTAATAGTCTTTCGAAGAGGGGAAAAATGTAGATGTCCAATTTTGATCACTTCCATATGATCAAATACGTCTCTTTGATTCATTCGGTTGCTCATCCCCTCTGTCAACGTTAATTAAGCCAATTGTTTAATTAATACCCTGCATCTTGCACAAGGGTCCTAAAGTATTTAATTTAATGTTTTACCCCTCTTCTTCCTCTAAATTAAATAAATATTCCCTTTTATTTAATTTAGTCATATTCCCCTTTTGAATTAAAATTTATTTTTAATTCCTCTTTTCTCTCTTATGGTCACATCCTCCAACTTTTGCAAGTTGGTCCCTAATCCATTTTAATTATTTTCATCTTCTTCTAATTAACCTGGGTTAGCATGTGCACACCCTTAATCATCATTAAGGTCACATCCTCCATAATTTCCCACTTGCCTCTAATCAGTCATTAGTCCATCTAACTGAGTACTTGCACAACCTTAGTCATTTGATTAGCCTAACCTAATCCTCCTCCCATTTATGGCACATGTCCTTGAGTCAATCTTATTTAAGGCTTTCTCCTTTTGGACAAGGCATCCCCCTTCCCCATGTGAATTTTTAATTCACCTTTTAATCCCCCAAGGCACCTAAAAGGAATTTTTAATTCCTTCACTTCTCCCCACATGTCCTCTATTCATTCTTTATTCTTTCTCTCATCCCCATGAGAATATTTGAGGAATTTTTAATTCCTCACATGTCCTCTCACCCACATGGGGACAAGGACCTCCTTTATGAGGAGATCTTGTCCAATCCCAAGGTACTTTGTACCTCTCCATGTCATGTCCTTTTCCTTCCACCTCATGTCCACTTCACCTTTTAGGGCTATCTCACATGCCACATGTCAAGATGTGAGGGCTTGTGAGTTCTCAACTCACCTTAGCCCTACATCTTGATATTTGGTGGATCAATCTCAACCGTCCATTTCCCCTAGGATTTCCCAAAAATCCTATAAATACCCCCTCTTTTCTCTCATTTTAGGGAGATCATTTTGTGCTAGCCAAACTCTTGCAGTTTTTTTTTCTCAACCAACACTTAGTTATTTTCATGTTTCCAAGCATCATTTGCATCTCACATCTCACATCTTGTGCCATCCAAGGAGCATACACATCAAGGATCGAAGGGCCAACCAAAGGATCGACTCAACGCAAGGTATAAAGTTCCATTTCGTTGCTTTGTCTTGCATTGTTTCCAACTTAGGCTAATTTTGAAGTGTAGGTTGTTTTAAGTTGTTTATTTGCACTCTTTAATTTGTTACTTGATTTCTAACACTCTATTTTGACCTATCGTAAGAATATGTAAAGAGTATAGGGGAAGATATATGATAAGTATATATGATGTAAAAGGATATATAAGGAGATGTGAATGTACTCAATTGATATTAGTAATATATTGATACAAAAATTTTGTTTACATTATGTTGTCTAATATTCATATGGTTGAATAGTTTATCTTCTATATCTAAATCAAACCATTGCTCCCTTTCTATGCATAAGTTCGAGGTATACACTAAAACACTCAAAAATCATCTGGGGCTCAAAACTTTGGTCTATGTATCTTAGTTTTCTTGCTAACATGACTTATAATCAGTAGTATGTTGGCACAAGACTATTAAATATACATCTAATATATGTTGTAGATGAACAACTTCTTTAATTTTAGCAACTCCCATCAATGTAATATCATCTACAAATTGAAGGAAAGAAATAAATTCAAAATCCATAGTAACTTTCCATCCCTAAATGAAGCCAATAACTCTTTGTTGATTTATTTTAAGTGTAATTATTATATTTTCTTCTAGATATAAATGCTTATAATTTCTTATTAAACTCACCTAATAACCTTTTAAGTCTACCATTTCCATTCAACAAATCACCATATAATTCATCTAATTTCATATTGTCAACTATTTTAGTAAGTATGAAATTATGATACTCGTCTAGAAGATTTTCAATCAAAGAATCTTTAATTTATGTATTTATATTCCACCCTCATCATTGAAAGTTGATTTCTTAGATTCTTCAACATTGTAATGTGATTATTCATGCTATTGATCTCCTTGATTTTAAAATGAGTTAGTTGGCTTTTAATATCCATGATTTTTTAATTTTTTGGTTATTTATCTATTATTTGAAAAATCTATCTTTCCTTTATTTCTTTAATATATTGAGCACAAGGCTTGGTTCCTAGATTATATTGGCATAGACCTATTGTTGAAGAGTTCATTACCATTTTATTTTATTTTTCATGATTACTTACATCTATAGTTTTATCTTTTATTGCTAATTCCTATAAATCATTTCCAATTTTTATAGTTTGAACCATCTATTTTTTTTAAAAATCACAATATTCAAGAATTGAAATAATGCTATAGCTAACATAGACATAAACTTCCAAAGGAATAAAACATAAAGACTTGATTTCAACAATATGAAAAAAAAAACATAAACTATTCATCATTAACTAGTTTAAAAATTTATATAAAAAATCAAATACTAATTGAATGTTTCATGTGCTAGTCTGATTTAGGGGTGGTGGATTTTTTATATTTTTTAAATACAAATGAGAAGGATTAAGTTACAAATCCCATAACCCTAAAACTTGATTAAGTTTTTGATGTTATAATAAATAAATAAATAAAAAGTGAATTGATTTTATTTATAATAATATAATAATAATTACTTATTTAATCTCATGACTATTTATTCTACTTTTATCTATCCATTAATTATGTACACAAAAAAAGTCATGTTTTCGGTTCTTCACTTCTATTTCAATTCCTTTGTTTTTTATATACCTTTTCTATATTGAAACAAACCATAGTACAGAAAAATAACAACATAATTGAATGAAAAAGAAAAGTAAAAGTTACAAAATCTTATATAAAACTAAGACAAGGCTCCCCTAAAACTAACATCTAAACAAACTTTTGTCATTAATCCAAGTCCCGTTGCCCTCTTTCGGGCCAGCTTTATCTAAATTAAATTATGTTTTACACTCAACATAAATAAATGGGTTGAGTGTCCCAAACCTGGAGAGACTTCCGTTGTTGATGTAATCACAACACATGATTGCCCCCTCCACTATGGTCTGAACCGCTTGACAGTCTTTCGGTCTCTCCAGGCATCGCTTCCTTGAATTGCTTCAGGTCTTTTGCAAGGAAACCAATTGCTTTCAATAGGTCGATACAGTCGGAGACATTAGATCTCACACTCACACATCTCTCCAGTGCACATGCGGTTACCGACAATCCTAAGAACAACCAGTGGGCTTCCCCCACCATCTTCAGCCCACTCAAAGCTAAGCTTCCCATTTCCTTAGCTATATCCTGAAAATGACAAAATTATTGTCAATTACAATATTTAATTCGTATAATTCAAGTTAGGCTTTTGACCAAACAACATGCAGTACCGAGCTGGTTAGTTTTTCGGCTTGTGTTGAAATGGAGTCGATAAATTGAGCGGCCAGGCTTGTGTTGGAGGCTACGGAAGTCAAGTGGGAGGAGGATGCTTCTTCTGAAGAAACCTGCAATAGTTAACACACACCTCTTCAGTGGAACATTCGTTAATAACTTAATAGTCGACACTAGCTAAGCATTGTTTGAAGGGTTGGAGCTTACCTTGATCCTCTCAAGCTGATCTTCAATGAATTTCATGAGCATATCGATTTGATCAGTTCGATCAACTTCCTGAATGCTACGCTTGAAGGAATCAATGGAAAGAGAAGATGAAGATGCGGTGGGTTCATTATGAGAAGATGACAAAGGCAGAGAGCAGGCTGGCTCATGAAAAGATCTTTCATGAGAAGGGCTCATGACAGCAGGCGGAGAAGTGCAACATTGGCAAGTGTTACCCATCTTTGCTTGTGATTGCAAACAAAATTCTGAAACACCGGACAAAAAAAAATTTAGAGTGCAATGAAGGGAAGTATGTTTCTGTCTATTTAAAGCCAATCTTGTTCAAAGTCAATACTGACCACTTCCGGTGGAATTAGGTGAGCAAAGCGTAAACGATGGTACCGATGAAGAGAACTTTTCGAAATGAATGAAAGCATGGTTTTTTCGATGGTCAGTTATTGTCGTGAATGAGCTTATTGCACGTTACCTCTTAATATTATTATATACAGGCATCCCTTTCTAAATCAGAATTATTCCTTCGTTTGAATAAAAACGTAGAAAATGTCCTTTCCTATGTTGTTTAATATTCACCACTTGTGCCAGTGATAACGAAAGCGCACAGTAGAATTACTATAATATCTATATTTTATGTAATTGTAATCTTTCACCAGTTCATCATCTGACTTGCTCTGCTCAACATGTGTCCCATTGATCATAGCTACCATTATTGAGATGGACGAAAACTTATTATTGTTATTTTTTATTAATATCCTACCTTCTATGCAATAACAACTTATTTATTTGTATTCATGTATGTAAGTAATTACATCATCCATTACATAAATATTAAGATTAGTTGAATGAAAACTAATAAAATAAATGATTGATTTGGATTTAAGAGCTGGATCTGAATAATAAGTATAGAATAAAATACAAATTTTAAATAGTAAATTATATATGATATATACATTGAAATTTGAACGGTTCAATATGTGTAATGATGTTGATAATTGAGTTGTTGGGGGTTTGGTCAACTCCCCTCATCAAAAGGTTGTTCAAGACATCACATGGAATGCTAGAAGTTTGAATAGCTCCCCTCATGAAGAGACTATCCAAGATCTCATCCAAATTTATAAACATGATATAATTTTTCTTTAAGTAACCAAACTTTTTATGGCGGAAATGTTGGCTAACTTTGTATTTCTTTGAAAAGGTAGTTAATGCTAATGTGTGGATGTGCAAGCATCAATAGGTGGATTGTCTTGTTTTTGGGGCCCTTGTCAAATTACACCTTCCTCTTGGTTAACACATGAAACATAAAAAAAGGTGGATCCTAAGTATAATGCATACAACCTAGGATCAAAAATTCCTTTTTATATAGAGTCATTAGGATGCAAATCAACAAGGTGATTAGATTGACTTTCAACTTTGTAGGTGAGTCAATTAGACCTAGATTGACATCTTTTTCGGGCTTAGGGATGAATTGAAATTGATTTACCTTGATTAACCTAATTAGACTATGTGCCCTAATATGAAAAATACAAGATTCTAACAATTGATACACTGCGACAAAGATTTGTAGGCAAATCTGAGAAGGGTGGAATATTGTGCACCTATCCTGTAAATTTGAATTCAGTCGCTATAGGAGGAGATAGCCACCCAAGGGTGTCTCTATCCTTGTAGGTCTATTCTAGATCTATTTTCACAATCCTCTGATGTTGGATCTGAGTTCTTGATTCCCACCTGCAAACTTTTCAGATCATTTTCGGATAATTCTATAGGTGAGTTTTTGTGACTTGACAAAGTGTAGGGTTTTGAATGCAACAATGAAAAAATAATATTTGAAAATATCCTTCAATTCTTTCCAAACCTGAGCCGATATTGGCATGGTGTGATGGTTTATAGGTGGCATTGTTGTTCTTGCCACCAAGGTTCAAACCCCGTTGGGGTGGTATTGTTGAATGGTTGTATCCGGTTCATAGCTCCGGTCAAAAGCGTTTACCCCTTGAACAAAAAAAAATTCTCTCCAAACCTGAAACCTGCACATTCAAAGAGAGAGGAAGGATTGTTTCATTTAGGGGATCACCTTATTCAAATCTTGTGTTAGTGTTTCCACTTCCATAATGATAGTGTCGATGATAGAAAAGATAAATGATAGGAAAGAATGATGAATCCATAAAGTGTAGCAATTCACCACCCTTCAATTACTTCCTTGAAGGGTTGGAGTTATGCACATCACCTCAAGGTCTTGGATGTTGCTTTCTTGATTTCTTGGATAACTACAAGGGTTAGCCTTCACAAACAACAATAAATGAACATACATAAACTCACATTTGATTGGACATGATCCTTGAATCTTGAATTGTTGTAATAAAGCTTTCAAAGGCTACTCGTGAATGCTATTGACTTACTCTTCACAATAATTTTCACCTCTTTTTTCTTGTTCTCTCTTGTTATATTTCAAATGATGCAATAACTAGCTATTTATAGGAATTTATTCAATTTCCTAAAAATTAGATCTCAATAGCTGACATTTGTAACTTGAATTAGAAATGATAAAATACTAACACTAACATATTCAAATTTGGGACAAGAAAAAATAGGAGGATGTTACTACTTAAGGGCATCCCCATCCTAGCCCTATTTTCTAGAAATTAAGGTGTTGCAGACAAGGTACTAGATAAATGCATTTGTTTGATACTTGCAATTATGGGAAAATGGTAAAAATAAGCCTCAAAATGCATAATTTAGGAAATTAGGGGGTCAATCTTGGGCTCAATTATTTATGGGAGCAAAACATAGATTGAAATTGTCATATGAAATTGTTGAGGGTGACAATTTTTGATGTGACATTTAGGGGCCCCTACTTTAGTGAGAGTATGAACTTATGCTCATAATCACACTAAATTAGAAAATATATGTAAAGAGGGGTCTAATTTTTCAAATGTTGAAGAGATTGGATGACAAAGGATCTAGGGGGCTGCACAAGCCCCCATGATCCAAAATCCCATAGCAAGACAACCTAAGAACAAAGGAACACATACATTTATGAAATGTAGAAAGACAACATACACAAACATACATGAGAAAAATATGAAGCATACATGATGAAAACACGTGACATAACATAACTTATTGATGACAATAAAATAAACAAAAAAACAATGCAAACACAATACAAACATGAAGGAGACATAAAAAAGACACACACCAAAAATATAAGGTTAGTACTAGAGGGCTTCAAGTCAGTAATGCAAAGAGACCTCAGTCTTAAACTATCTCAAATGCCAATCGCCATCCATCAAATAAATTTTAGTTAAACGAATGCTTCCATGAGGACTAGCAAGTTGTGTTATGCCAAATGACTCTTGAGCCACATGGATCTACTGGCTAGCAAGTTGCATTATGCTAGGTGTCCATGCAATATGATGGGTCCCACTAGGCTAACAAGCTGCATTATGCTAGAAATTCATGAAACACATAGCTCTACTATCAAAAAGTTGTCTTATGCTTGGTGGCCATGTTAAGGTGTTCATGACTCACACAATATTAAATTTTAATATTTTCTAGGTGAATCACAAACAAAAGGAAGCATGGGCTAGTGAATTTTGATATTCACAAGGTGATCCGCCACTTGACAAAGTAGAAAAATGAGAAATGCATAATTTCTAATGAAGTTTGATATTCACTAGGTGTGTACCCATGTCAACCATACCAAGAGCTAAACTCCTTGATAACTTTGATAAGGTGCTATAAAAATGATCGAAATGCTATGTCAATGCAACACTCAGTTTAATGCATGTGAACAAAGTGAGGCACAAAAATTTTCCAATGTCAATGCACCACTAAGTCTAACAAGTGTGGACAAAGTGAAGCATAAAAATTCCAATGTCAACATACCACTAAGTCTAATGCATGTGAAAAAGGTGAAGTTTTAAAAATTCTAAACTTGCCTAAAAGGGTACAAAAACTCACCTAAGGAGGTGAAAAAACAACAAGATAAGGCCAAAATCTCAAGGGGTGTTCTAACAACATTATCAGAAAAGGTGGTTTACAAAACAACAAAGGGGATTTATTCAATACATGAAAAGTCCCACCTTAGGGAATATTAGACATGACATCATCACCAAGAGAGGACAAGCTTTGGAATAGAAACTCACACCTTAGGGCATACTAACCATAGTATTGCCACGAAGGGAACATCATATGCCATAGAAATTCACACCCTTATGAAGCATCAAGCCCAATATCACCACAAAGGAGACACTATCAAAGATCAAGGACACATTTCATTGCCAGTGTCACACTTTATAGGAGATATATGCTATCATTACTAAAAAGGGACCATTCCTTATGCAACTAATAAGTGGGGGACTATATGCCCACTAATAATTTAAGGAGATACAAAGGGATACCTTACTAGAAAAAATTCACCTAACACAAGTCTACCTAGCCTCTTATCCCCCAACTATAGGGACAAATATGAATGCAAAATGGTTGATGATGCAATGCTCCTTGTGAGATGACATATGATTGCATGAAGCCTAGTTTATACCCCCACACATGGTAGTGAGTATTGTGTGATACTAAAACTGCCACATGGCAAGGAGCAACAACTAATGCTATTTTTCATGATAAAGTGAAGGTCTTTTTAATGTTTTTTGTTATTTTTAAAGGACAATAACCAAGACCTTTTTTTGTTTCTTGCATGCTGTGCTATATGGGAACATAAATACCTCGTTCTCTTACATCGCATCCTTTTCCATTATAACCAAATTATTTCAAAATTTTATAACCTCTTTCATAAATGGATTTCATTTCTTTCAAAGAAGGTGGTTTTTAATAATGGTTTTCATCTTAAGTGGATGTGTAATTTATATTTTCCTCTTTGCTAGAAGTTGTGGATGTTTTTGATGATTTAGTGATAGATTGTGTTGATATCATTGTGGGTTCTTTTTTTTTTTTGATTTTGTAATATTGTACTCCCCCATGACTGTGGGTGTGAAATCTAACAATTCCCACTCATCTAAAAAAATTATCATAGATGACTCATCTTTGTCTTCAATTCATAAAGGTTCCAATCTTGAAGTTAGGATCAATGTGCTAAAGTGACTCTTCATTCCTATTTCAATTTATAAATAATTTTCAGATTTAGGATCAACTTTCATCATGTAAACCTTGTCATTGTATGTGTATTTCATTAAATGATGAAGTCTTGAAGGCACTCCTTTCATTTCATGAATCGATGGAAGATTATATTAAAGGTCATGGGGTGTGACATGAATGGGAGTTTGCAACACAACCTTACCAAATTTAGCAGGTAATGTTATCACACAAAAATCTTGTCTTCCCACATTATCAAAACCATTAATTGATAAAGCATTGGGTTTGATTAAGGTTTTTTCCACTCTAATTATGTCCAAAATTTTAACACTACAAGCATTAAGCCCTAAACTATTGTCAATAAGGGTATATGCCTAATCCCAATGATGTTAATAACAACCCTTACCATCAAAGCCTCTTTTTTTTTGTGTTTCCAAAGGGGGTGACTCACTTTGATAAAAGACCATATCCAAATTAACTTGATTCATAGCTTCAAGCAAGGTTTCCACATCATTTGGTTGCACACTAGGAGGAAATTTTTTGCAAAGAATCTTGAAGCATGTCATGATAGATAAGTGATGTTTGAATCAAATCCCACAAGGAGATATTAGCAAGAGTGTTATGAAGTTTTTCAACAAGATCATATTTCTTACCAAGTTACACTACAAAATTTTAGGTGTGGGTGGGAGATATGGTTGAGGTAATGGGATGGATGTTGGATTTTTTTGGTTTCTTATTATTCCTAGTGTTATATGTATGAGAAACTATGTGATAAATTGGTTGTTGTGATAGAGTAAATGCACAAAGTTGAGTCCACTTGAGGTGGAAGTTTCATCCTTACCCAAAATCCCAAAATCGGGTTCAAAAAAATGTGATCCTATTTTTAGTTTAGGTTCGGGGTCCATTTCATAAAAAATGGAATCCCATTTCTTTAAACGAGATCTCGTTTTAAAATAGGCTGTTAAAAAATAGGATCCTATTTTAAAACAAGTTGTTAAAAAATAAGGATTTCATTTTTAAATGAACGACCTGTTTCATTAAAAAAATTTATAATTTTAAGAAATGGGATCTCATTTTATAGAATTTGATCCTATTTTCAAGGAGGTTTAAAACATGATTACTAGTGAGTTGTTTTACAAAGTTTAAAATGTAGCCAGGAGGTTTAGGAGTTCCAATAATTAATGGATATCTAATAGCTAATTGTGTGTTCACAACCTCAACAAAGTTGACTACTTGTTGATATTTTCTATCAAGTGAGGATCTAATGTCACCTTAGCATCTTCATCTATGTAATCGATATTATTTTTTGAAATTAATGCATCAATGATTTCATCCTCTTGTCCAACAATATCTTCCCTATATATATATATATATATAGGTTGGGGTTATATAAAAAGGCTGTTCACCAAAATGATAATAAATAACCCTATTCTCCACTATTTCATTCAAGAAATGAGATCCAAACAATGAGATGACTAACAACCAAAAAGGTGAGTCAAATCAAGGTATGAATTATAAAATTTCTCCTTCATGTATGAATGAGGGTGTGAGCCAAATAGAACTTTCGGGAGAAAGATCAAAACCATAAAGAAAACTCCAAAATGCAAGCTATAAAATGCAAATTATAGAAGACTTTACTCAAAACTGATGGAAACAACAATCAAAAGACAAATCTAGAAAGGGGAAAATAATGTGTACCAGTCACCAAAAGTTCCTTTTTCGAGCTCATTGAGGACTCATTCGCCCTATTGTGAATGGGTCTTGACTAGGTCTCTGTAAAAATGCTTTTTGGGTTCTCTTTTGTTGTGTTTGCACTCCTAGATTCCCAATTCTCATTGTCGAACAACTGGAAATAAATCTTGTAGAAGAGTTTCCATGAAATTACAAATTTCCTTGTAACTTTGATAACTTTGCAACTTTCTTCAAGTTTTCTCTTCAAAGGATCTTCCAGAGGTCTAAAATATGGAAACACAAGCACAAGACGAGAAAAATGTTGTTTTTGGTGATGGGGGGCTTGCCTTGGTCAAACTTTGTTTGAGTATTTAAACTTTGAAATCAAATCAAATAGCATGAAGGAAATGATGAATGAACAATGCAATGTCATGCAACTCCCCAAACCTTTGATAAAACCTTGGAATATAGATCTACAACTAGAATGAAGAGGCCTTAATGGATGTTAATCTTGATCATAAAAAATGATTTGAAACAATATCTTTGAATGCTTGGAAGGATCATGAACTCTACATCACCATATTATATCAAACATCATGGATGATGCAAGAAATTTTTAACATGATAATGGAATCTTGATTCCTGCAAAAATCTTCAACAATTCTACCCTTGAATTCCTTTAAAATGCTCTTGAATAGCTCAAGTAATGATGCTCACTTGAACACTCTAGTTGCTCATGAAAAATTTATAGGATCAAACTTAGTGAAAAGACCTCTTATTTATACATATGTTAAGATTCATTCTCAAAATTCAAATACCACAAGCTTCAACATCTGAATATACATTTGAAATCATTGAAAAACCACCAAAAAAATATTTGAATTTAGTGTCCTAGGACTAAGCAAGGACCCATTCGCCCTATGGAAAATAGGACCTAATTCACTTACCTAGGACACCCATTGCTCAATGTTAAACATTATGTTATGGAATTTATGAATGCCAGGTTTTATCCCTCAAAAATTAAAATTAATTAGACTTGGATTTGAATTAAAGGGGCCAATTAATACATAATTAACCTCAATTAATTAATGAAGCCCTAGATTAGTGTGAAAGTGTAAAGGTACACCTTACAACACCAAAAAAAGGCACAATTAAGTTCATTTAAATTAATAAGGCCCTCAACTTAATGTGAATATGTAAAATACATATTAGAACACTAAATTAAGGCATAATGAAGCTCATTTTATTATTAATTATTTATTCCAAATTAAGTGTGAAAAAGGGATACTTTTTCCTACACTACAGTTTGTAACATTGTTCTCATAAGATGGATGATCATTGGGTGATAATCGTTCCTTGTGATTGCTACCAATAAGTATTTCCATGCACATTGGTTAAGGTATGAAATGTAGATCACCTTCCCTATGTGAGTTGAAAAATATTTGAAGTGGTGGTATGGTGGGTTGTGTTGATTGTTGGTATGGGTGATTAGGCCATTCTGTCAAGAAGGGTATCACATTGTTTTCAAGATTATGAGAGGTATTGTTTATGAGTTCATTCATGATTTACTCTTCTTGCCTCAAGGTATCTTCATTAAGAAGATATGCATTGGGAGATGAAGGGATATCAGTTTCATCATTTATACTAGGGTTATTTCCAAACACACAACATGAAACATCAACCAAGGATTTCAAGGAAGTCAACATTTTACCAAAACATTTATCCATTATGAAAATATTATGCTTGCAATGAGGTTCAAATTTTTATATAATAGTGAAATAAAAGTAGATCTAAGTAGAGGATCTTGAGAGGGTTTTGTCACATAAATCTGAGCAAAATTAGCTTGAACAAGGTCACCCAATGTGCCTATGTTTGTTAGAGATTTTTGAAAAAGGCAAAATTTTACTATGGATGATGTTGTTTTAGGTTCCTATTTTTGTGTGTGTGCATGTGTGACATTGAATATTTTTTTAGAATTTTTCCAATTTATGATTATATGATTCAAAATACAAGTATGGAACAATTTTCAAAATGTTCAATCAATAATTTAGATAATTCCAAATATAATAAATTATACAGATCTAAGATGCAACAATTGACTAGTTCTAATATGTCAAAATCTGAAAATAATGATGTTAATATTGACTCTCAATTGTTTTTGTTTGTCCTTGATGTCAAAAATATATGATGGTTTCCAGATTTTGGCATGTATGGTTTTTTGGTTTGGGCATAAATGATGATATATGGATCTATGGTTTCAAGTTTCTATATGATGATGCTGATGTTGACAGTGTTTGACTATGTTTATCCTTTTGATAGGATGACTAGTTTCACTTTCAGGGTGATCCTTCCTTTTATTTAGTTATCAGTCTAATCTGGACTTGATTAATATTGGATCATTCTCAAGTTGATCTTGGCATCTAATATTAGTGCGATGTACTTGGTCCATTTGCTTATATCTTCATGGCATCATTGGTATATGAGGTTATTATACATTCTTTAGATGGTTTTGTCATTTCATATCTTCATGGCTCTTTCACATTACCTTGGTGTCACTGGCTATGACACATTGATTGGTATATATGGTATATGAAGTCTTTATTTGGTTCATATATTTCACATTTATAAAGGTTGTTGGCTTTGTTAAAAGGAAAGAGGTCACATTGAAATTGAGATATCGGGTCTCTTTGCACTTTTATTGAACAAGGGAAGTGACTTCATTTAAAAGTCATATTATGGTGCTATTGTTATTTGGTTGGCAATATGGTATCAGGTTCTTTGTTTAAACTGACATAGTCGGCAGCTTATGTGGCGACAACTCATTATAGGTTTTCTCCACACCATAATGATGTTGGTGTTATTGTATCTTTGACAACGAAATCCAAATAATTATGATGTTTTATTTAAGTGTATTGGATTTCAAATGTTATCATATTTTTGTAAAGTCTTCGCATTGACAAAAGTTTATGGAAAAAGACTTTTGTTGGTTCTTTATCATGGCTAAGTATGAAACCCTAGCTGCCATGGAGTGAATGATAATTTGCAAGTTTTTGGTGTCTTTACACAACCAACACATTGAAGTTTTATGTTTTGGTTTCTATGAGCTTGTTGGAAGTAAGAAAGGCTCAACATTTTGTTATTTTGGCTTTGAGTTTGGTATGCTAGCTATGAGCTAGTATGAGCTGCGACTGTGGAAGTTGGTCTACCTTTTAGCTGGATAGTTACGATGGTCTTCAATAGTGTTTTATGGTTTTTTTCATTTTCTCCCACCATGAACAGGTGAAAGAAAAACCTTCACATACTTTCAGTTTTTCCTTTAGATTTTCATGCTAAAACAATTAATTAATGGTATCAAAAGAATCCTATATTATTTGGTTTTGAAAAACAAAGGATGAAATTGTTTTACATTCTATCATTTTTATAGTTATGGTTTATGTGGTTAATGAGGGTAATCAGTCATTCTGTATTATACAAACCCTCCTGTGGTTTCCGGCAGTTTCTTTGTAAGTTTGTTACTTGAGATTATATTTCTTGCTCAAATTGAATAATGTTAGTTGAAAGCTTGGGTAACCCTAACCCGAGATGGTTTACAATTGTTGAAACTGCTCATTCACAGTGGCTTTAAAAAGATGATTCCAGGATTTTATTTGGGGTTACCGAAAGAAGAAGATGAGATTATAAGACTTATCTTTAACATATTTGACTAAAATAGTTGGTAGTATTGAATATATTTAAAAGATGGTTCTGAGGCATTTTTATGTGTTTTGAGAGAGAGAGGAATATGAAGCTTCAGACACATTGTGTAAAAGTTATACTACATTGAAAATATTTATTATGATTCTCATATTATTGTATTTCAGGAAGATGTCATTCTCATGCAACATTCTTCAATGTGCTTAAATAGGATATTCATAGTCTTCTATTGAAATTCTAGAGTTGCAAAATTTGCACTTCTAGGGTTTTGATAGAATAATGTAATTGTGTTGCATTGTAATGGATTTGGTGCTCCTAGAGTTGGTGCTCTAAATTTGTATGGGGTTGGTGCTCCTTGGAATGGGTGTTCTAGAGTTGGCGCTCTAAATTTTTCCTGTAAGGCATTGCAAACAATGGTTTTATTTAAGCCAGTAAGGCATCTTTTTGGAGTGGTTTTTCTACCCCAAGAGGGTTTTCGACTCATCAAATTCATGGTCTTATAGTGTCATTGCTTTGTTATGATAATCTTGCTAGATTGTGATGTTTTTCCTTATAAGTTCATAGTTGAATGATTTCCTTTTCATTTCTACATATTTTTATACTAAAGCTGTCATGTTAATGTTATGAACTTTCATTCATGTGAAAGCACAAAAAGTTCATTTAAGTCTATCCATACCAATGTCTTATTCATATGCTTAGTTGATAGACAATTCAAGTCTTCTTCACAAACTATCATTTCTTTTCTTGGTTCAAAAGAAAACACAAATTCTTATTTTTGCAAAAAAAATTGTGACTTTTAGAAATCACTGATTCACCCCCCCTCTAAGTGATTCCAGTCTTCCAACAATTAATGCCTAAATTTGAAGCAACACAATGCAATTTTTCACTTTTAGAGCTATATGAAAACTACCTAAATGAATGCAATGAGCACTTTCAAGTTTGATTTCATATTTAAATGACCTAATGCAGATTTATAAATGCAAATGGAATGTAGATCTAACCTATAATGATTTAAATTAACCCTACTGCAACCTATGATACAATATTATATGATTTTTTAAAAAAATTCAATGCCTTCTATGATGCAACAAGGAATGCCTAAATGAACAATGAAAAATAATGTAATGTTAAACCTAGATCTAGGATGATAAGTTTCAAATTTTAGAAGGTTTATAATGTTAACATATCAGGTTCACCAAAATGAAATGCAGGAAAAGTGAAACCCTAGGATTTGACCTTAGGATTACCGCACCTTTTCAAATGTGTTTCATTTAAAATTTGAGGTAGTGGTGGTTTGATGGATTTGGACAAGGTGTAAAATTGACTTACAACTTGAACAGTGAGTCAACCTACCATTGACCAAACTTGGGATGGATTTTGGAATGAAATGCAATTATTTGACTAGGCTAATGATGCAAATAACTATTCTGATGCACAAAAAAAGTAAATCTGGAAGGTCACAGACAAATTCATACTTTGGAAATAGACTGAGTAGAGTCATATGTACATATGGTATAATTTTGGGGCTGATTTTGGACAACTAAGCCACCCAAGGAACTAGTGTCCTGGTGACTGAAACCAAGAACTGATTTCACAGTCCTTTGTATCCAGATTAGGGCCTTCTTTCTTTTTTGTCTTATTGTCAAATATCCATCAATTGCTGAAATAACTAAGTTTTTGTATGTTGTCATGTTGTAGGGTTTGAATGCAATAATGAATAATTTACCTGCAAGCTTCTCCCAATCTTCTTTAGATTTGAAACCTGCACAAGAGAGAGGAAGGGTTGTGCCAAATAGGGGATTTTTGAGTAGTCAAACCCTATGTTGGTGTTTGTAGCTCTATAATGGAAATTCCAATGAAAGAGAGCTTATCCTTTTTGGGGATAGAGGCTAAATGACAAATGAATGATGAATTAACAATGGACTACAACTCACCACTCAAAAATATCTTCCTTGAAGGATTGAAGTCATGCACATCTCCTCAAGGATTGTTTTTTATTGGCTTGATTTACTGAAGACCTACAAGGGTTAAATATCATAAATAATATGATAACATAAACATAAAAAAACTCACATAAAACTTGAAATGATGCTTTGATGTTAAATTATTGCAATAAATTTACTCTTGATTGCATAATAATTGCTTGGTCACCAAATTTTGCCAATAATTTTCCCCTTAATGCTCAATTTCCTTTGCAAATGATGAAATGACTAGTATTTATATGTAATTATCCTAATTTTCCACAAATTAAATCTTGATAGCTAACATTTGATAGTTGAAATTCAAATAATAAATGCTAACTCCAACATATTAAAATTCAAAGGAAAAATAAGGGGAAGTGAAGCCACAATAGTGGTTTACAATTGAAGTGAGGAAGGAAAAATCACAAAAAATGAATGCATGGCAAAAACTTCATTTTAGGGGTTCATATGAACCTATTGGTTCGACCAAACCCATTAGGAGTTCGCTAGAACCTGGGTTCAGGTGAACCCTTTTAATGCTTTCCAGCCAAAAAGGCCAATAAAACCCCTTATAAAAGGGGGGTTCGAATGAACCAAATAGGGTTCATCTGAACCCTGGTTCGAGCGAACCCCTAGAGGTTCATTTGAACCCCCCTTTAACCTCATCCCCTCCTAAAACACAAAAAAACCCTAAATTTTGGAAATTCAGAGCTCGGGTTGAGGATGAAAATGGATGAATCTTCACAAACCCAACTGGAATCAAGTAGTCCTTGAAACAAGCTATCGAATGAATATAATTTTAATATGTTTTGGTTTTATTATGTATTTTTTTTTGTTTTATTAAACATAGGTTTTTCAACGAAAATGAAGGTCTTTGTTCTGCACATGTGGAAAAATAGAAAATTATCAAAAACAAAAATTGAAAAATATGAGTGCACCGAATATTGAAGCCCTTGATCCAACAAAAAAAATAAATGAATTTCAATATATACAAAAAAAGTTATGAGTTATACGGTCACGCTATGTCTGAATTGTAATTGGTTTGACTTCAAAACTTGATTAAAGAAAAAATATTCAATAAAAAACTGTCTAACCAAGTGGAAGCACTAGATATCAGAGTTATGAATCTAAATTCAAAAGAATTAGAATTTTATCCTTCATGGAAAAAAAGTTATGCATTATACAATGTGCGTCACTTTTTAAAAATGCTATTTTTTTGAAAAAAATCAGTTTTCATGGAAGATGGAAAAAGAAGTGCAATCTGATTCCAAAATTTTTTGAAAAAAATCTTTTTAGAATCTACAGAAAAAATGTGATGAGACTCTAGTTTGCATCATCTTCAAATTCTTCACGGTTTAGCCACTATAGGTGCCCGAATGTGAATATTTAGTTAAAAATAATAATTTCATTGTCCAGTTTGGCCAAAAATTGTAAACCACTATTGTGGGATCACCCGGGGACCAAGTCGCCTAGGCTGACTATGTCCTCACCCTATTTTGTGGAATGTAAGGTGTTGGGTGAAAAATATTAAATGCATGTATTGGTTTTGTATATGGGTTTTCTTGGTAAATTTGTCCAAATGGACCACATAATGAATAATTTGGGCCATTACATGTACAATTAGGTCCAATTTCTTAGAGGAGAGTAAAAAATAGTGTGAAATTGTCAAGTATGACAATTTATGATGTTATATATCATTTCTTACATTTCCCCTAAGTTTCACTTAATGGGGGTGTTAGTGTGAATAGGGTACTTTATCTAACTAGTTCATTTCCTAACTAATTTTTACTTTATCTCCCTTCACACTAGTTTAAGTTTACTTAGGGACATTTTCATTATCCTACAATAATTTTTTTCTTAGTCTCTTGGGTGGTTTATCCTATATATGTGAACCTCTTGGTCTCATATGGCATCTCATTCTCATTATACTTTGCATTCTCTTGAGTAGAATATAGTTTATTCTTTCTCATTTCTTATTTCTAGCTTTGTTTTCCTTGATTCATTTACATTTTTGGTTGGCTTTTCGACCAAATCTTACAGCTAAGCCTAGTATACTCCAAAATAATTATTTTGATATCCAGAGGGGTAGCTTTAGGATTTAAGTATAAATCCTTTTGAAATAATTCATTATTTACTATGAAGATTATTCCACCTTTGGCATCATAGATGTTTGATCCCTAGGGTTATACATTTTTTCTATTCACTAAACAAATTCAGGATCAAATTTTTCTTTTGTGGCCACTACCTTCCCTAGGTCAAATCTCTATGCATTAATGATATATTTCTACATAATTTTCCAAAGAAGATATTGAATAATTCCCCTCCTCTATTAAAGGGAATTGGATCCTAAATTTTAGCCTTAAAATCGACTATTGTTGGTGGATGGATTTGTCACTTTATTTTATACTCCATTTGAAAATAATAGTGACACCCTGGCCAATGGTTGAGTCACTTGCAATGATTGTTACAAGCGCTCTCTACTTTTTTTACAAGGCACATCTACCTTCGAATGGTTTGCAATGAATGAGAAGACAAGGTATGCTTTTAATCGGAAAGCAGAAAAGGTAAACTACCATCTACCCATAACCATGAAATAGATGTGAAAACTAATTTAGATTCAAGTGAATGAAAAAAATGACACAAAGTTCACCTCTCCTACACCCAAGGATGATATTCAGGGAAAGAAAGAACAAATTCTTTTCAGGTGCAATTTAATCCAAATCCAAAGTTTTAGAATTAAATGCATATACAACTCATTATAATAGAATGAAATTAAACAATAACCACAAGGAAACATAGTTAATTTCCATTTAAAGAAAACATTAAGAAATTCAAAGATTCAAAAAATATCTTCTTTATTTTCTCCATAGCCAAAACATGAGTTCATAGACTCCATATTTCTGTACAGTGAAACTGCATGAAAAGATCACCTAGTTGCTTCCCTCTTCCCTCCAAATAGTTAATATGTCCCTTTCTTGAAATTTTTTGTCTTTATATAATTTCCTAAACCAAAAATATAACTAAATGTAACTCTTCATAATGGTCTTTAAAGTAACCATTCTCAAGAAAGTGACCTTAAATAGAAATAGTTATGCTATACCAAAATTGGGTTATCACCACTAATTACAAAAATATGCCATACAAAGCAAGAAAATTAAACCAACATAGGTGGTGGAGTGTTCTCCACAACCAATCGTATCTCCATAAAAAGGTTGTGCAGCTTAGCACGTTCTTCATCTTATTCTAGGATGAAGATTACCCTATGATATTGGGAGTAGTTGTTCTTCTCCTTCTAGGAAAGTGTGCACAATTGGGAGATGATATCAATTTTCTCTTCCTCAGGCTAGTTCAAGTCAGGTTGCTAGATAGGCATAGGTTTTCCATCCCACATTTCATCACTTGTAGGAAGCCGCATTTTCAAATTTTCCTTGGTCAATAAGAAAACAAGACTCAATAGTATTGCCACCTTTCTCTGTAAACAATCTTATTCAATTACACTAGCAGGTAATGATTACCTTTAATCTGTCAATGTTGTGCTACCAACTTAGTGAGCTCCGTTACACTTGCCATTTAAGAGGTCTAATTAATGCATCATTGATTAAGGAGTAGGCCTTAGGATTGAGATCGCATTTCATAACTCCTGAAAAGACAATCACACGATATGTCGTACAAGTAATTAATGAGCTGGTAGAATTTTGAAAACCAAGGAGATTACTTGAAAGTCATGGGGTCGTGAAAAATTTGAATTGTAGAATTGCATGTTGCAGGTTCTAAGATTTCAAGAACTTTCGATACACCAACCATTTAGACAAGGATGAGGAGAAAGAAGGAATGTGTCATCGGGTTATTATGAAACTTCCAAACCTCAAAACTTAGTTATGAAAACACAAGGTCAAGTGACAAGGGTTATGAAACTGGCAAGGACCGTGACTATGAATGAACTAAAGGCATGGAATGAAGGCCATTCTAATTTAAATGGAAATTTCATGTTTTAAAATTTAGAGGGTAACATTGGCTCTGATTAGGGATGAGGGCTGCGAAGGATGAAGCAAGGGAGCCTAAATCTCAAGCGTGGACCAGTGCATAAATCCATTGGGTTATAGAGTCAGAGAGCACATGGGACATAGGAGCCAAAACAAGCCAAAAAAAAGATGCAATAGGAAAAGGAAAACACTCTACCAACACAACAAAATTTCATAATATTATTGGATATTGTAGGTGTGTTGCTGATATGTGGTTTTCATTGATGTCAACACTAGTAGCATTTGGTGTATTGAAGGTTGTATATGTTGAGGATATTGAGAAAATTGTTAAAAGAAGTGTTGCAGGTTCCCAGTGGTTCAGTGAAGGTCATGAAGGTATCTTGTTTTGTAGGTCAAAGATTAGTTGTTTTGGATTAAAGGGTTTTCTATTGAGTATATCTAGTTCATCTATTAGAAGTTTCAAAGGTCCGTGTGAAGATTTATTCATGCTATGAATAATTGTGTTTTGATAGTATTTCTATGGGTTTTGTTAGTGTTCCTAAGTGAAGTTTATGTGTTTCTAGTGTTGTGGATGTTTCTCTATTAGTTCCTTTTTTTTTGGATGCTTCTAGATTGTGCTCTATCTTTGTGGTACATCCACATTGATCAGTGTGCTCATGGTCAAAGATTTTTCTCTGTATGTTCAGTTTTTCATGTTCTTGGCCGACATGGTGGTGGTAGAATGTTGTGGATCTTTGAGGTGAAATTATTTGAAGTCTTTTTATGTCGGAGTTATTAATTTGGGTCTCCACTATGTTGTGTCTGACCTTGGTGGATTTGCATTGCAAATTTATTTGTAAATTTGGACTGACATTGAAAATGTGTTTTATATTTATGGCTAATTAAGTTGTTGTAATCTCATGTTGCGGATATATATGAGCAATTGTTTAATCAATGTAATGTATGCTCAGGATACTAAGAGTGTCCAGTTTCCTCCTATGTGTGTATGTTTGAATATCATTCGATTGCAGAGCAGAGTGTGAAGAAGATTGAGCAAAGTGTGAAGAAGTTTGAGCGAAGAGTAAAGAAGGTTTTTTGTGCTTAACTGGAACTATAATCAGGCTTGTGTAGAAGCTATTTTCTCAGTTCACAATTTGGATGGTTTCAATCCAAACCTTTCTTTGGACAATGAGTCCTCTTTTGTATTTGAGTAGTGAGCTCTAGGTAGTGTACTTGAATGCATGTGAATTCCCATTATTCTTATACTTTTAATAGGGTATAATATTGTGGACTAACATCCACTGTGGTTTTTCCCCTAACAGGGTTTCCACGTAAAAATCTTGGTATTCTCTATGTTTATGATGTGTTGATTATTTATGGTTTACTATTCATTCATCAGATCTAAGATTAAGTTACGTAAATATTGAAAAGTTTAAAATATTATGTGACAATTAATTCATCCCCCCTCTCAGTTGTTTGCCCTTGTTTTTCCAACAATTGGTATCAGAGCTGGTTCCTTTGATCAAGTTTAAAAGATTGAGGTGATCCAAGATGGCATCATACAAGAAGGACAGTCCTATATTTGATGGAAGGAACTACTCATTGTGGAAAGCTAGGATGGAGTGTCATTTGAAGTGTATTGGTGAACCCTTTTGGAAAATTACAAAGAACATATATGTTATTCATGTGACTGGTCCCTCCACTGCTAATGAGATTAAAGTAGCTGAGAATAATGTACAGGATATGGAAGCCTTGCTTAGTGCTCTAACAGATTCAAAAATGACAAATTTTTTAGGTTTGAAGATAGCTCATGAGATGTGGAAGAAGCTAGAAACTTTGTATGAAGGAGATGTACATGAAGATGGATAAACTACATAGTTTGAAAGGAAAGTATGAAAATCTAAAGATGGGTGAAGATGAGAATATTTCTTCTTTTATGCAGAAAGTAAATGAACTAGTGATGGGTATTAGATGTGTTGGTGGTATTCTAGAAGAGGAAGAAATTATGGCCAAGGTGCTCAGATCATTTTCTCCCTCCTACAAAGCAAAGGCTCGTGCTATTGAATAAACCAAATCATTGATGAATGTGACAAGGGACACACTAATTGGTAAACTTGTTGCCTTTGAACTGAGTGAATTTGGTGATTCTATTCCTAAGACTGAAACTGCATTTAAGGCTACTGTATCTGGAAGAAACAAGCAAAGACATGATCTAGGAGAGAGTTCTAGAAAGACATTCAAGTATGAGGAAGAAATGAAACAACTTGAAGATGAAGAAAGAGAAGTAGAAGAGTTGGAAGCACTGATTGTGAAGAAAGAAGGCAGAGGACAAGGTAATTATAAAGGAAAGTTTCCTATCAAATGCCTTTCTTGTAGTAAAATAGGTCATTTTTCTTCAAGGTGTCATAAAAGAGTTCCTAGATCCAAGCCTTACAAACCTAAATTTCATAAGAAATGTTATTTTTTTGAAGAAGGAGTGACTGATGATGAGTCTAATAAAGAGAATGGAAATGAAGATGATTGGGTTTTATTTGCTATCAAGGAAAATAGTCCTGAGCCTACTGAATCTACTAAAATTGAGAAAGCTCTTGCAGCCCAAATTGAAGAAAAGGATGAGTGGGTCATTGAAAGTGAATTCTCACATCATATGACTGGTGACAAAAGAAAATTTGTAATTCTAGAGAAGTATGACAGTGGGGCTGTGAGATTTGGTGATAATAATGCTTGTGTGATTCATGGCAGAGGATCTATTTGTCTTGGTGGTAAGCATAGCACTGATGATGTTTTTTATGTTGAAGGCTTGAAGCACAACCTGTTGAGTGTTGGATAGATAGTGGAAAAAGGTTATGATCTTCAGTTCAAAGATGGAAGATGCAGGATATTTTGAAGCTTTGAAAATGTAATTGCTTTAGGTAAACAAACAAAAGGTAACTTTTTTCACCTGAATACTGCTAGTGAAAGTTGTTTAATTGCTCAAGTAGATGAAAGCTAGTTATGGAATAGAAGGATGTGTCATGTGAATTTTGATAACATAGTCAAAATAAGTTCCACTCAAGCAGTAAGAGATCTATCTAAGCTAGTGAAACCTGCTAGCACAATTTGCAAGAAGTGTCAGATGGGAAAATAGACTAGAGTTTATTTTCAGAGCAAACAACATAATTCAAATGGATTACTAGAGTTGATACATACTGATCTATGTAGTCCCTCCATAGTTAGAAGTATCCATGGTGAAAGGTACTTTATGCTCATTATTGATGATTGCTCTACAATGATATGGGTTGCTTTCTTAAGAGAAATATGTGAAGCATTAGAGAAGTTTAAAAGTTTCAAAACTATGGAAGAGAATGAGAAAGGTCTGAAAATTGAATGCTTAAGGTCAGAGAGAGGTGGTGAGTTCACTTTTGGGGAGTTTAACTCTTTTTGTGATGAGCATGAAATTAGAAGACAGTTATCTACTCCCCGAATCCCTCAACAGAATGGAGTTTTAGAGGGGAAGAACATAACAATTCTAGATGCTGCTAGAACAATGATGATTGAAGGAAATGTGCCTCACATCTATTGGAGTGAAGTTGTAAGCACTGTTGTGTGCACTTTGAACCAGGTAAATGTAAATGGTAATTTTGGTAAGACTCCTTTTGAACTATGGTTTGGTTATAAGCCTACTATTAAATACTTCAAGATCTTTGGAAGCAAATGCTACATAAAGAGAGATGATGATATAGGAAAGTTTGATGCAAGAAGTAATGAAGGAATCTTTCTAGGTCACTCTACTAGAAGCAAGGCCTACCGATGCTATAATAGAAGACTGAGGAAAATGGTTGAGAGTGCAAATGTTAGAGTTGATGAGGATTCTACAAAATCATCTAGATATTATGGATATGATTCAAATGAAAACAATATAAAAAAAGGGAAGAATTTTCAGAAAAATCAACTTCAAATTGTGCCATATGTTCTATATGTCCCATGTGTTCCTATAAATCAAGCTAGTCAGGAAGCAGAGACAAGTGCAAGTGTAGAAGAAAGATCAAAAGAATTAGAAGTTCGAGAAAATTCTAAAACTTTGAGGTATGTAAAGCTAAATCATTCTGAAAATAAAACTATAGGAGACAAGAATAAAGGTTTGCAAACTAGATGAAAGATTGTAGAAGAGTATTTCCTGATATCAAAGATTGAACCTAAGAATTTCAATGAAGCTTGTAATGATGAGCACTGGATGGAAGCTATGAAGGAGGAAATAATGCAGATTGAAAAGAATAATACATGGATACTTGTTTAAAGACCTAAAGATAACAATGTGATTGGTACTAAATGGGTCTTTCAGAATAAGTTGAATGAACAAGGTGAAGTGATCTGAAATAAAGCAAGACTGGTATGTAAAGGGTATTCACAAATTATTGAAGGTATTGATTTTGAAGAAACCTTTTCCCCTGTTGCCAGAATTGAAGTTGTAAGGTTATTTCTTGCTTATGTTCCATACAAGAACTATAAAGTCCATCAAATGGATGTGAAGTCTTCTTTGTGAATGGTGAGTTAAATGAAGAAGTATGTAGTGAATAGCTAGATGGATTCCAACTGACTGATGAGGAAAACATGGTTTTCCGATTGAAGAAAGCTCTATATGGAATCAAGCAAGCCCCTAGAGCCTAGTATGCTAGACTGGACAAATATTTACTAAAGCTTGGATTCAATAAAGGTACTACTGATAACAACTTATATTTCAAGTTGGATCATGACAAAGAGTTGATTATTGAGGTCTTTTTTTATGACATTATTTTTGGAGGAGATGATAATCTTTGTATGAAGTTTGCTGATGAAATGAAGAATGAATTTGAGATGAGTATGATTGGAAAGATGAAGTTCTTTCTGGGATTGAAATTTACTCAGTTAGACAAGGGGACCTTCATATCTCAGTCCAAATATGTGAGAGAACTATTGAAGAAGTTTGGCATGGATGACTCAAACCTGTTGGTACTCCCATGGTAACTAGATGCAAATTGACATAGAATGATGATTCTCCCAAGGAAAATCAAACAAGGTACAGATCAATGATTGGTAGATTTCTCTCTTTAACTCAGACCAGACCAAACATTATGAATGTTGTATGTATGGTTGCTAGATTTTAGGTTGATCCAAAAGAGTCTCATGTGACTAGTATAAAGAGGATCTTCAGATATCTAAAAGGAATAATTGATTTCGGACTTTGGTATCCTAAGGATGATGATATTACTTTGAATGCATATACTGATACGGATTGGGTAGGATATGTAGATGATAGGAAGAGTACTAGTGGTGGTGCCTTCTTCCTAGGGAAGAAGCTGGTGTCTTGGTTGAGTAAAAAGAAGAATTTCATTTCTCTATCTACTGTTGAGGTAGAGTATATTGATGTTGTAAAGAATTTTACTCAAGTGATGTGGATGAAACAAATGCTGAAAGGTATCAAAGTAGTATATGATGAACCTATTGCCATATAATGTGAAAACTCAAGTGCAATAAACATATCAAAGAATCTGGTGCTACACTCTAAGACCAAGCATATATCAATCAAGTTCCACTTTCTGAGGGAGAAAGTGAGTGAGAAAGAAGTTAGATTGGAGTATGTTCCTACCAAAGAATAGGTTGCAGATTTTTTTACTAAGCCATTTCCAAAGGATACTTTTGAGTATCTCAGAGAGATGCTAGGGGTGATTACCCCTCTTGATATGAACTAGTGATGTTTTAATTTGCAGCAATTCAGGCATTTCATGATCATATTATGATCCATATTGATGTTTCTGTGGCTGCTACTCAAGGGGAGTAGTCAGGTGTGTAGATATGTGGTTCAGAGCATGTATGTGGAAAGATAATGCTTATCTTTTCCATTGATGTCAAAAGGGGATAAGAGTAATGTGAAAAACTATTGCTTAGTTGGAGTGAAGAGTCTTTTAGGGAGAAGTTCATGCAGAAGAGGTCAAGGAAGAAGAGTTAGAATCTAAGGAGGAGTAAGTGTTGATTGAGAGTTGGGTTGATGGTTTTTCTTCACATCATGTGTTGCCAAAACTATTTCTTACTTAGAGTGAAGAGTCTTGTAGGGAGTTCATGCAGAAGAGGTCAATAAGAAGAGTCAGAACCTAAGGAGGAGTAAGTGTTGATTGAGAGTTGGGTTGATGGTGTTTTTCACATCATGTGTTGCCATCAATTCCAAAGGGGGAGATTGTTGGATGTTGTAGGTGTGTTGTTGATATGTGGTTGTCATTGATGTCAACACTATTAGTATTTGGTGTATTGAAGGTTGTATATGTCGAGGATATTGAGAAAATTGTTGAAAGAAGTGTTGCAAGTTCCTAATGGTTCGATGAAGGTCATGAAGGTTTTTTTTTTGTACATTGAAGATTAGTTATTGTGGATTAAAGGGTTTTCTGTTGAGTGTATTTAGTTCATCTATCGGAAGTTTCAAAGGTCTACATGTAGATTTATTCATGCTATGAATAATTGTGTTTTGATAGTATTTCTATGGGTTTTGCTAGTGTTCCTGAGTGAATTTTATGTGTTTCTAGTGTTGTGGATGTTTCTCTATTAGTTCTTATTGTTTTTGGATGCTTCTAGATTGTGCTCTATCTTTGTGGTACATCCACATTGATCAGTGTGCTCATGGTCAAAGATTTTTCTCTGTATGTTCATTTTTTCATGTTCTTGGCCAACATGGTGGTGGTAGAATGTTGTGGATCTTTGAGGTGAAATTATTTGAAGTATTTTTGTGTTGGAGTTGTTAATTTGGGTCTCCACTATGTTGTGTCTGACCTTGGTGGATTCGTATTGCAAATTTATTTATAAAATTGGGTTGACATTGAAAATGTGTTTTATATTTCTGGCCAACTAAGTTGTTGTAATCTCATGTTGCAGATATATATGAGCAATTGTTTCATTGGTGTAATTTATGCTTAGGATACTAAGAGTGCTCGGTGTACTGCTATGTGTGTGTGTGTGTGAATATCATTCGATTGTAGAGCAAAGTGTGAAGAAGATTGAGCGAAGTGTGAAGAATTTTGAGCAAAGAGTAAAGGTTTTTTGTGCTTAACTAGAACTATAATTAGGCTTGTGTAAAAGCTATTTTCTCAGTTCAAAATTTGGATGGTTTTAATCTAAACCTTTCTTTGGATAGTGAGTCCTCTTTTATATTTAAGTAGTGAGCTCTAGGAAATTTTCCTAAATGCATGTGCATTCCCATTATTCTTATACTTTTAACAAGGTATAATATTGTGGACTAACATCCACCATGGTTTTTCCCCTAACAAGGTTTCCACATAAAAATTTTGGTGTTCTTTGTGTTTCTGATGTGTTGATTGTTTATGGTTTATTATTCATTCATTAGATCTAAGATTAAGTTAAGATTGAAAAGCCTAAAATATTTTGTGACAACTGATTCACCCCCCCTCTCAGTTTTTTTCCTTGTTTTCCAACAATATACACATGACAAGGAGACTCTACCTCAGATGACTATAGAATAGTCATGCAAATCCATTAACATTCTAGGAGAAATAGTTGCCCATGTGGAATAATGCCAAATGAATGAGGAGCCAAGAAACCAGATGCAAACTTGTGATCATCATGATCAAATGGATAAGAATAGCTTCACATAAAAGTTCTCTAGATATGACTTGATTCCCAAGAATCCATTCTTCATTGTACCCTTCTTCAATTGGATGATTTGTATCAATATTAACAAGTATATGACTTCCAACCTTTTTCTGCATGACCCTAGATGTAATATCATAATACTCTTGATTTTTCCAACCTGGAGAGATCAACCCTCGAATCGAGCAACCTTCATAGAAACCATCAGAGGAAAATTCATTTTTGGTGCCATATGCATAGGTGGTTGCCTTGTTTAATATTTTGAATCTCAACTCACAACATACACCTCATCATGTTCTTGCATACAATCAACTCTATGAGAAACTGGGAGTGTGTTAGGCTGTGAATTGGTATTGCAAATAATGTTTTCTCGTGACATGAAATCACCCCTAGCTAAAACAATCTCCTCTCTTCCTATGGGTTTTGACTCAACAACTTCATCACATTCATTTACAACATGTAAATCAAACATAATGACATCTTCTCCACATAGGAATTCATCTTCAAATGCATTAAGACACCAATTTGGAATATAAACATTATCAAGCTTAGCACATTCATCCATTTTCTCATTTTCATCAAAGCTATCATCACCATCTTCCAATCTTTGTTTAAAATCTTTCGTATCCATATTTTCAAAATGGAAGGATTCAAAGATAAAATCATTTCTGGCCTTTTGTTGCATCCATGTTTCCATGCCATCTTGCTTGAGAAATCTAAAAGCTTAATATTCAGCTTGCATGCAAATTGGAGAAGAGATATTCATCACTAGTAAAAGTAAAAGTTTCCATTTCTATAGCAAACAAGGATGACAGAGCAACACTATTCACATTACCCTCATTATACTCTACATCATGGGAGGATGGTTGATTCTCTTCACCATTTGAGGGATTTTCAAGCTCATGATGCAAATAATGTATGTTGGGTATCCCCAAACTACTCTTCATCACTAGTAAAAGTAAATGTTTCCATTTGTACAGTAGACAAGGATGACAAAGCAACACTATTCGCATTACCCTCATTATAATTTTCATCATGGGAGGATGGTTCATTCTCATCACCATTTGAGGTATTTTTAGGCTCATGATGTAAATAATAACCTTTGATTCTTCTATCTATATGAGGCTCAATTTATACAACACTTTCCTTATCTCTACCAAAGTGCTTTGAATAAAAAATAATGAGGTTAAGACATTCAAAAAAAGGAGGTTGCGTATATTTGAAATCTATAGACTGAGACATTGGCTTTTGTATGATAGGATTCCTTATAATTTCACTACTCAAACTATTTATAGCCTGATTTTTTTTCCATAAACCACTTAAAATCATATCATCTTCAATTTTGATAGCCTCTTCTTGTGCAATTTTAATATCATTTTCTTTACACATTTTCAAACAAAACTAAACATCTGGGTGTAAAGAAGAAATAAAAGTGCAAATATGTAGTTGCTTACTTGGTTAAATGGAAGTAGGGATTTTTTTGAACAGTCGATTGAATCTATCCACAAAATATCTAACAAATTCTATTTCTTGCTTGTGAATGTTGAAAAAGTGATTCAGCAGAGCAGCCTCATCAACAAGACTTTTATATCTTGCTAAGAACTTAGTCTTCAATGAATCCTAGTCAGTTATGCATTTATCTTCCAAATAACAAAACCAATCTATTGCAGGCCCAGTCAAAGATTCAATGAATAACCAGACAAAGACATCTTCTTCACTTACCCCCAAAATGTCACATGCAACTATGAAAACTAGAATGTGTTTTTCAACATCTTGAGAACCTTCTCCACTAAATTTTGGAAAATAATTTTTTGATCCTTTAGGAAATGGTGAGTATATAGGAAAAGAAAGAGGACCAAAATGATTTCCCCATGGCTAGGACTGGCTGGGAAGAAACCAATGCCATAATGTAATTATGAAAATTAAATCAGCATAGGTCTTGGCTAGAACAAAATTGTTGTTGAGTACATTTCATCTCACAAATCTTCCATCCTTTGTCCTTAGGGAGGAACCTTCAAATTTATTGGAATAGAAAACACCAAGACTTTGATTCCTATCCCCAACAGAGTCACCAAAAATCTATTGGTTGACAGATTTGTCACTTTAGTTTATACTCCATTTTCCCATAACAGTGGTAGCCTGACCAATAGTTGAGTCACTTTCAATGGTTGTTGCAAGCACTCTCTACTTGTTTTACAAGGTGCAACTACCTTCAAATGGTTTCCAATGAATGAGAAGATGGGGTATGCTTTTAACCAGAAAGCAAAAAAGGTAAACTACCATCTACCCATAACCATGAAATAGATGTGAAAACTAATTTAGATTTGAGTGAATGCAAAAAATGACACAAAGTTCACCTCTCCTACACCCATAGATGATATTCAAGGAAAGAAAGAACAAAAAATTATTTTCAAGCACAATTTAATCCAAATCCAAAGTTTTAGAACTAAATGCATATACAACCCATTATAACAGAATCACATTGAAGAATAACCACAAGGAAACATAGTTCATTGCCATTTAAAAAAAAAATAAGAAATTCAAAGATTCAAAAAATATCTTCTTTATTTTCTCCATAGCCAAAACATGATTTTGCAAACTCCATATTTATGTATAACAAAATTGAATGAAAAGATCACCTAGCTGCTTACCTCTTCCCTCCAAATAGCTAAGATGTCCTTTTCCTGAAAGTTTTTGTCTTTATATAATTTCCTAAACCAAAAATGTAACTAAGCGTAACTGTTCATAATAGTCATTAAAGTAACCATTCTCAAGAAAGTGACCTTAAACATAAATAGTTATGTTATACCAAAATTGGGTTATCACCACCAATTACAAAAAGATGCCATACAAAGCAAGAAAATTAAACTACCACAGGTGGTGAACCGTTCTCCACAACCAGTCGTATCTTTATAAAAAGGTTGTGTAGCTTGGTGCGTTCTTATTCTTCTTCTAGGATGAAGAATACCCTATCATATTGGGAGTAGTTGGTATCCTCCTTCCAGGAGAGTTTGCACAATTGGGAGATGATATCAATTTTCTCTTCCTCGGGCTAGTTCAAGTCAGGTTGTAGGATAGGCATAGGTTCGCCATCCCACATTGTGTCACTTGTAGGAAGACCCATTTCAAATTTTCCCCTGGTCGATAAGAAAATAGGACTCAACAGTACTGCCACCTTTCTTTGTAAACAATCTTATTCAATTATGCTGGTAGGTAATGATGACCTTTAATCTATCAATATCGTTCGACCACCTTAGCGAGCTCCGTTACACTTTCCATTTAAGAGGTCTAATTAATGCATCATTGATTGAGGAGTAGGCCTTAGGATTGAACACAGATTTCATAACTCTCAAAAAGACAACCACAAAATACATCGTACAAGTAATTAAATGAGTTGGAAGCATTTTGAAAAGCAAAGAGATTGCTTGAAAGTCATGGGGTTGCAAAAAATTTGAATTGTAGAACTACATGTTGTGAGTTCTAATATTTCAAGAACTTCCGATACACCAATCATTTAGAAAAGGATGAGGAGAAAGAAGAAACAGGTCATCAGGTTATTATGTAGCTCTCGAACCTCATGAGTTGGTTATGAAAACATAAGGTTGAGTGACAAAGGTTATGAAACTGGCAAGGATTGTGACTATGAATGAATTAAACGCATGGAATGAAGGTCATTCTAATTTAGAGGAGGGAAATTGTATGTTTTAAAATTTAGAGGGTAACAACTATAAAACTAGTTCAAAGGTCATTCTACCAATGACTCTTTCAAAAGACATTCTTTCCCAAGGAAGTGGCTCAATTATGCCTTGGGTTGATTTTATTTAGGGGATATTGTGAATTACAAGAAAAGAATTATCAATGAGGGCTTTCATTTGAGAAATTAATGAAGGCTCAAAAATAATTCAAAATTTTTTTATAACACCAAGCACCTCAATACTTCTAATAAGGTAAGCATATTTTTTCTACATGGAAAAGAAAATATAATGAGGAAAACAATCACCTATATAATCCTTTCAAAATGTTGGAATAAGCTTGCTTATAGTGGCTAATTTATAGATTAGTAGTGAATTTGATGCCTCTAAGTTGAAGACCATATGGAAGTCCATCACCAAATCACATAGATGCAATGTGAGACTAGGGAACTTTAAAGTAAGTATACGTCAGTGTCCTTTTTTTGTCTAACTTTGCAATTGGAACAAGTCACTCATTAATGGAGATGAGTGTGAGTGTTCCTCAAGAATAGGTGCACATACTAAACCATTTGAAGAATAAATGAATAAGGTCATTGATTATTTTTCAATTTTGACCTCAATTGCACAACACAAGTGTGTCAATTCAATCTTTATGAGAAGTGGAGTTTTAGCATAGTTAGTATAGCCTTCAATATGGGAATCTTATTAAGCTACCATGTCATATAAGACCATGCATCAGGTAGGGGTAATGTGAATTAAAATAAAATAAATTGTGTATGGTCCTCCTTGATAATTTTCAACATGAAATGGGTCCATGGGGATAGAAAAACATTCATAAAGCACCTACCAAGTGGAAAAAAATGAGAATTCATGCTTCTACACTAGTATTGAATAGGTATCCCTCCAAGAGATGATATGATGAGAAAGTCATGAGTGTGGCAATAAGAACATGGCACATAATTGACAACAATGCATAATTGAGACATATGATTCAAGCATGCTTTAATATGGCTCATGGAAACAAATTCCACCAATTAAAATTTACATGTGGCATTAAAAGTACCACGAGTATGCACACCCTTCATTTATTTAACATAATTCATTATAGTTAACATTTGGGGCCCACCATTCAATATAAAATAAAATAAGGACTAAAGGGTTACACCAATATAGGAAATAGTCACTATTGTAGGGTGGCAAACAAAATGTGCAATCTAGTATCCAAAACTTCAGTGAACACCTAGAGGTAAATAGTGAACTAGAACTAGTAGGAAGACAACATTACCAAGAGAAACCAATGAGGTTTAAAGAGTGTGATAATACAAAGCCCATGGACTAGTGGTTGTATCAAAGGAGCTTGTGCAACCACACATTTTCACACATATGCGGCATTTCACATTGGTGGTGAGAACACAAGCAATGTGAATGAGTCTCATTAAAGATTGTATATCAAAGGAAGGGAAAAAATAACAATGGAGCCAATATTTTTACTTTAAAGAAAGGGTTTTCCACATGCTAATCCAATGATCAGAACAAGAATCAAATAAGATGACAAAGATAGTCCAAGAGAAGAACAAAACTTACAAATTTTTAAACTGTTAATAGAGCTTATAAATCAAATTGCCAATATCACATATATATATAGATATATATATGTATATATGTATGTATATGTATATATATATATATATATATATACATATATATATATATACATATATATATAGTATATATATGTATATATATATATATATATATATATATATATATATAGAGAAAGAGTATATATATATATATATATATATATATATATATATATATATATATATATATATATCCTAATATATCCAATTTTGAATTTAATGTATAACTGATATCGACATGAGTGTTTAGTACAAAAGAGTTGTATACCAAATTCAATATGCTATTATAAAATCAAAACAAATTGAAAAATTATACAATGTAAAACAAAATACTTTCTTTGAAATTAAATGAAATAAAAAAATTTAAAATGCTTTCTTGGAGTTACAAGGAGTGAAAAAGATAATTAAGTGTATGATTTTAAAGATGTTTTCATTCATTATGTTCAAGAATGTCTTGTTATCTAAAGCACATAGAGAAATATATTCCCCTTGGAAAAGATGGGAAAACACATGACTAAGAGGAGATTCTAGCTGCAAAACATTAACCCTACACTTTTGGCCCATTCAATAGTGGGGATACTGATTGTGGGTACACCGTGTGACAATACTTTAACTTTTGTAAGGAAACACCAGAAGTGGTCCTTCGACCATTGGCATCCAAAAGTTTTGTATAGTGGGAAATCCTATATAGGATTTTATTCACAATGAAATAAGGTTTCTAATTTAATTAATAGATGTGTATATATTTATACACTTACAAATTATGAGTATATTAAATTATTGATTCTAATATTCAATTTTTCCAATTAATTTTTTGAATATTTGTTTAATGTGTAAGTATCTAATCACTATTACAATATAAATTTATAAGTGGACACAAATAAACATCTAATATGTCTAAACAAACATTTTAAGATGAAGCAAAAATAAATGTTTATTTTATATAATTCATTTTTTTTTTTTTTGCAAAGTGTACAACAATATTTTTTCTAACATATTTAGACAATGCATATAAATATAAGTGGAATAATAATGAATACTGTCTATAATATTTTTCATTCCTCTATTTTTTTTTAACATTTTTCAAACCATCATGTAGGTGCTTAGCCAAGAAGCCTGGATAGTCATAGTATTTAGATGCATGCTTTGAATATTAGAAACACAAACCAATGCTCCTTTAAAAATCATGGAGTACACATCAATCCTTATAAATTGGAATATACGCTAATAAGTGTCCTAAAAATTACAAACAAAAGGTTGCATAGTTAGAGGCTCAATTTCTAAATTAGTGATTGGTTACAATTGTCTACTCTTGTCCCTTAATTTTTTAATTGGGCAACCACTTTTCTCTATAACTAAGTCTAAGAATGTTATACTCCAAACACATTCTTCATATCCAGTGTTGTAGCTTTGGGATTTACGAGAAAAGTCTTTTGAAATAATTCATTGTTTATTGTGAATATTCTTCCACCTTCAGCATTATAAATGGTTTGATCCCTAGAGTTACACAATTTAGTTATCCACTCAATCAATGTAGGATGAAAAAAATAGTGTCGGACCACCACCTTCCTTAGGTCAAATCTTTATGCATTATAGTGTGGAATTTTTTTGCAAGATTTCTTAGAGAAAGTACTAAATCATTCTCCCCTCTCTCAACTTTAATTGCATGCTAAATTGTAGCCTTAAAATCCTCTAGCAAACTAGTTAAAACCCCTTTACTAGTGACTCTTTTAAAAGACTTTATTGCCTAATGGATTGTCTTAATTATGTCTTGGGTGGATATTACTTTAGGGGACATAGTGAATTGTAAATATAATTTGACCAATTAGGGTTTTTATTTATGGATGATGAAAATATGAATTATGTAAAATAGGAGCAATGCAACAAAAGTACCAACTTCACACTAAACAATCACTCAGTAAAGCTCAAGATCCACACATAAAATGAAATAACAATTGTACCACAACAAAGATCTTTATTTTCTCCATTGTTTATTTGATATTAGCTATAATGTTTGATATGTAGGTTCCTCTTCAAAATAGCACAACCATGATAACACAATGAGAGTATGACAACAAAGGTAAGTATATTTTCTCAAAGATAATAGATAGATCTATAGCTAGCTGATAAATATTTTGATAATGTCAGTGTTTGACAATGCTAGCTTGTGATCTAGTGATATAAGAATGATAGCTCATGATCTAAGAGATAATGTGTGAATGGGTTGGATATTTATATGCTTCACTTGATATTTGATCAATGGTGGAGATTAATTAGAAAGATCAATGGATAAGAAAATTTGATATAGGGTAGGAACTAACATTAGATTGGATTGATGAGGTGTAATAGTTGAAAGAAATAAATGAATCTATTTAATTCATAAAAGATAGTTGGGAAAATAAATAAAATACTAATTTTATTTATTTATTTTGAAGGGAAAGATATAATTTAAATAAAATTATTTTAACTTATTTAATTTGTGGGGAGTGTTAGCTAATTAAATAGTTCTTTAAAATTATTTAATTATAATGGATCGAAGAAATAATTTAAATTTGATTTTAATTAATATTGTAGAGAAAATGATAATGATGAATTAATTAAATAATAAATTTTTTTAATATAGATATGATTAAAAATATTAAGATAATTAAATAATTAAAAATTATTTTTATTATCATGGATGAAAAGAGGAAATATTAGCTTAATTAAATAACTAAAAATTATTTAATTAATATAGATAGAAGAATTGATGAGAATAATTATAATATGAGAAGAATAAAATGCATTAGTCATTTTTAGGTGTCTACATTTTTCCCTCCTTTGAGACAATGCGTTGTATGGTGTTGTTTAAAAGAATTTAGATTGATGTGAAAAAATCTACGAGTGATGTGCCCTAGTATGCCTCAATGGACCAAGGGATGAGGGTAGGATGCCCCCTCAAGATATCATCTAGGAAAAATAAATTTTCAATCGAGCTTGTGACTAGGGAAAACTTTAAGAAACCACCCCCTCAACAAAAGTGTAAAATCCTGGTGAATCTTGTATACTTCCTGATTAAAATATTAATTTTAGTGGAGAATTTTCATTTTTTGTGAAAAAAATAATATCCATTGGCGTATCTTTTCTAATTGCTAGAAGTCTATGGAAAATCTTGGTGAAATGCAATTGTTTTAAAACCACTAAAATTTTTCCATTGGTGATTAAAATCTATCTTAAAACCAATAAATTTTTTTGATTGGCAAATTAAACCCATTTTCAAACCAGGAAAAATAATTTTGTTGGTGATTAAAATTTTTTCAAACTAAAAAAATTCATTGGCGAATTAAACCTATTTTCAAATGATTAAGAAAAAGAAAATGGTGAATTAAACATAATATCAAACTAATAAAAAAAATGCAGTGGTGAAGTGTTAGTGCAAATTCACCAAAGTCGAGGTTTTGGTGCTTTTCCTAACCTTAGTTGCAAGTCTTTCTTGGTCATCTTTGTAGTTGGTGGTTAGAGGTTTTGAAAACTTCAAAAATTTAGACTTTGATTCTAAGGTTCCAAGTTTCAACGGCCATGTGACATTATGGACCATGACCATTCAATGAATTTTCAATGGATGGTTGTAGTTGCATTTTGGAAGTATATCTCTCAAGCACTAGATTTACGAATTGAAACCTCCAAAATTACACTAGAACCAATATATTTTCATAAATCAATGGTTGAGATTTTATTAATTATTTAGGTATGTCGGTCACCATGCTCTTTTTTACCATTTAATATTGCCTAAGTCAAACCAAAATATTTTATGATAAAGCCTTAAATCTTAACTCTTTAATCTTGATGGTTGAGTCTTATCAACCTAGCGATGTCCCAATTTTAAATTATGCACGTGCATAAAGTTTGTTTTAAAAGGACTGTTTGATGAATTTTCGATGGACGACTATAGTTGCATTCCAAAAGTAAATCTTTGAAGTACTAGACTTGTGAATTAAAACATCTGAAATAACACTAGAATCACTAGATATTCAGAAATCAATGGTTGAGATTTTATTAATTATTTAGGTATGTCAGTCATCATGCTCTTGTAACCTTATTTACCATTTAATATTGCCTAAGTCAGACCAAAATATTTTATGACAAACCCTTAAATCTTAACTCTTTAATCTTGAGAGTCGAGTCTTGTCAACCTAGCAATGTCCCCATTTTAAATTATGCACGTGCATAAAGTTTGTTTTAAAAGAGAGACTGTTCGATGAATTTTTGATGGATGGCTATAGATTCATTCTGAAAGTAAATCCTTGAAGCACTAGACTTGCCAACTGAAACCTCCACAATAACACTAGAATTGTTAGATTTTCATAAATCAATAGTTGAGATTTTATTAATTATTTAGGTTTGTTGGTCATCATGTTCTTGTTTACCGTTTAATATTTCTTAAGTCAGACCAAAATATTTTATGACAAAGCCTTAAATATTAACTCTTTAATCCTAAGGGTTGAGTCTCGTCATCCTAGTGATGTCCCCATTTTAAAAATAACTTTATAGTTTATTTGCATGTGCACTATGCAACCATCTTGTCATCTATCATGGGCATACCTTTTAAGCACTTGTTTATAAGGATTCAAGTGTTGAAATAAATGTTAATTGTCACATCAATGATAGTGGTGAATTCAAAAATGATAAGTGTGATTTCATACTGATTGTGTTCGTGCTAACTTCAATATATACTTCACCCACTCGAATGTTCTTCATATCATTTATAATATTTTTGGCTTTGATTTATTTATTCTCTATTCTCAATTTAACTAAGATATTATCTAGTCTTCATGGCATGTCACGCTACCTAAATTTTTTTGGTAGAAAAGAAGGGACAATGCATACGATAGATGAAAGTTGGGTATGGTTTTTACAATTCCTTTTGTGCAGGTTGAGGATGCTATAAGAATAATTGTGGGTAGCGAATGGATTCAGAACAACCATCATGCTCTATATTCTGAGGTAGCTTCATCTTTCTTTTCCAATTACATGGACATTTTGCTCAATAAATATTTTGTGAAAATGCTGGCAATATGTTATTTGTAGCCTTTCATTTACTCTATCTCTTCGTTGGAGTTGGCACTAGAGCATTATAATTTTGAAAGTGGGTTAATGCCTGTTGGTGGAATCTTTAGGAAAGTGGAATTGCATGCTTCTACAATGCAGGCTCTTGCCCTAGTTAATATGAGATGGGGTCTACTATGTGATACGAAAATTGAATCGTTAAAGAGTCTAGAGTTTTGGAGGAAGGTTTTGGGTGATTCTCTTTTCTTCTATGTTGTTAATTTTTTAAATTTAATTCATGATCTACTCAAACAACCAGTTGATGGCCTCAACTAATGTTACAAAAAAAAATAGTAATGAAATGTGTGATGTGTCTCGTGTCTATATTTTATTGTATAGTGTAACAGTTCTTGTAATATGTACTTTGTGACTGGTTTTTTCTCACGGTTAGTAGCTTTTTGGCCACACTCGTTATGTACTATGTACTTCAGTCTTTAGCAATAGCTACTTAAATTAAAATTATTTTTTTGGCTCCATTCTTGTAAATCCCTTTTGCTTTGATCAATATAAAAAAAATGTGGCTTTTAAAACTAATAGTAATTATCAACATATAGTTTTGATCATAAGTAAGCGAAATTTATTATGACTTATTAGTGGACATTGATAATGGTTAAGGTAAAATGAGACATTTAGGTCTCTCTTTTCAATGCATCAAAATAATCTACCTTTCATTTATTCTATTTCAAAATACTCAATTTGGTTGTGGTATTGGGTGGCAACAGATTAATGCCATATGAATAGCCAAAGTGATTGATTGGATACCTTTATATTGAAAACTGCACGATGTACTATAGAATTGTAGATGATGATGTCAATAATCCAGTGATTTTGACAATTGACAGCTTGTCAACTTGAGGTACAATTTGCATGTAGCCAGCTTGAGGTACCGATTAAGTTGGATTTTTGGTTTGTGTGAATCACAATTATTACTAGTCAGTAGTAACTATACACAACCTCACATATGTGTGGGGTGTACAAGGGACCAGGCTAGTAGTGATACTTTTGGCGACACTTTTGGCCCATAAATAAGGATTGTGAGCAGAACTAAAATCATTCATTGAATTTTCATAAGAGTTTTCATTTTGTAGGGTTAATAACTTAATAAGGATTTAGGAAGAAGATGATGTGTTATTATTGGGGATTTTCTAAACTCTCCTACCTTTGGACAGTTATGTAGTTATAGAGTAAAAGACCAATTTCCTTCGAGTTTAGAATGGGTGGAATTGGAAAGAAGTTGATTTGGTTCACCTGACTTCTTAGATAGGTTTTGAACTAGGTTGAGGAGCTTTGATGGAGATAAGTGTTATCCTAGTGCATGGAAGCTGCAAGGAGAAGATGGGAGGAATTTTACTACCCCTCATCATCTGCATGGTTGCCCAAGCAATTCCCATGCATTTATTTTCAGTGCTTATCTTTTGCATGGGAATAGTTTTACTACCCCTCATCATTTGCATGGTTGGCTAGGAGAGTCTCTTGCATTTATTTTAAGACACCATGGCCTTCTAGGCAAGCCCCATGCATTTATTTTTGGTGATCATCTTCTGCATGAGTCTAGTTTTGAAAGGGGCTAAGTACATTTTGTTTCTTCATAGCTCCTAGTTCCCTAGTATGATTCCCCAGGCAAACTCCATGTGTTTATTTTCAGAGCCCATGGCTAACCTGACAAGTCCCATGTGTTTATTTTTAGAGCTCATGGTTGACCTGGAAAGTCCCATTTATTTTTAGACACACATGTAATGATGTATCACATTTATGTTTTCACTAGTAGTCCAACAAAAGCTTGGCATTTGCACTTACATTTGTATTTGTACTATGTAATAATGTGACATTGCAATTCAGTTCTAATAAAATAAATGGTTGTGCTATTAATGTGACATTGTAATTCATTTTATTAAGTCCTTTGCAAGTTAAGTGCTATTAATGGTTGTGCAATTTGCTATTAATGTGACATTGTAATTCATTTTATTAAGGCCTTTGCAATGTTAAGTTTCTGGCCCATTGGCCTTGATGTCAATCCTAGCACATTAAAGTTTAAACTTTAAAGACAATTTAAAACACGTGTTTTATGTTTATTATTTATGGTTGTAGTTACATTTCGGAATGAAATGCATAGAGCATTAGGCTTGCAAACTTAATCCTCAGGAATCACCCTATAACAGTTAGATTAACAAAGATTAATGGTTTACAATTTGTTTTCAATGCAAGAGTAAATCATTAATGGCTTGTTTTAAAGGTTTTCAGCCATGTGGCATGTACTACCTAATTGTATGGGTATGTGCAGGATCATGATGGGCCAGAAAGTGGTGATATGATGGGTATGTGTAGGGTATGTGGTTGATGAATTTTTTTACCCAAAATTGATGAAACGAAAATCATTTTTAAACGAGATTTTGAACTTTCCACCAATATAAATTATGCTTTACTTTGAATTTAATAAATTATTATTATTCATTTTCTATTTGAATTACGACTAAAGTCTTGATTGATAAGTTGATTGAAAAAAATCTATAGCTTTCAAATGGAATCACATTTTTTTGAATCCGAAACATGCGTCACATTCTATGCTTCACATACTATATGATTAAAAAAAAAAAAAAAATCATGAATTTTTGACCAAGTTAAGGTGGTCAGACATACAGTTTTTATATTTTTAAAAGTTGTAATAAAAATCATAATTAATTATTTACTTGAAAAAATAAAAAAAATATGCATCATCTCAAGACATGAGTCCTCTACTTATATCTAAAATCTTATAAAAAATATTATCATTTTATTGTGGTTAGGGTGGTCAGACAAACACCTTATTTTTTCCCTCAAATTTAAGTACTACTGCATTGAAATTTCAAATTTTCACCAAATAGTTTTTTTTTTTAAAAACCTAGTAGTTTAGAAACTACATTCAATTTTCTACAGATTCTATTCTTACATATTTTTGAAATAATATAGATAACTTATACAAATTTTTGCATCAAGTTTCCTAACTCTAATTTTCCCAAAATTTTTGCCACTTAAGGGCCTATTTTTTCCATGATGATCCTACACTTACCTGTGTATAGTGTAGTCTGTAAGTAATGAGTAGAGATTTCAGTGTCATTCACATTAATATTTGAAAAAACAATACTTTCTATTGCTAAGTGATTTTATTTTGAAGTTAAAGGGTTGGCACACGGGGAGATTTCAGTCTTTAGTTTGCTCATTGTAGTGCACCACCCTATTCTGGATTCCAAAATTCCACTTCCAACAAAGCCATTCTAGTAACCCAGTTTCAAGTTTCAACCTAGTTTCAACTTCAATAATCAAAATTCAAAATCCAAGTTAAAGAATTCTTGTGGCTATGTTTCATCGTTTGACGTTTCTTAAAATCTTATTTTGTCAAACTTTAAAGTTTATGTTTAGGGTTAAGAGGCTTAATAATTAAGAAAGATTAAAATACTAATAGGGAATTCACAAATTTCACATTGTTGATTTTATCAACATGTCTACAACCAGTAGTAGTACCATTAGAGCAATGTCGAATAAAAAAATACATTATGCAAAATTGCTTAAAACCCTAGGTTTCACTGATGAATACCATGATATTTATGATCCTAAAACCTATGGTAGGTGTACCTCAGAACTTACATTTTCATCTCAGAATAAGGCTTCATAGAAAATACAAGTTAATAGTTTTAGTGCATCATGGGCAAGTGGATTAGGGCACATGATGTTACATTAGATTTTCCCTTGCCCATAATTTATCATGGTTTGTGCCCTAAATTATGATGATAACAAAATAGCAATTGTTAATAAAGATAGCAAAGAAGAATTGTTACCCATTAATGTAGAAAAAATTGGAAAAGTGTTGGCCTTGGGGTTTACAACTAAAGAATTTGGATATGTCCTCATTGACCTAGAAAATCTTGCTAGTGATTATGAAGCAGTGGATGAAAAGGAGAAAAATTATTTCTTAAATAGAATAGTTCAAGATAGAAAGAAATTGAAAGGTGATCATAAGCCTCCTTATGATTTGAATATTTTTAAACGATGGGCTCAGGATACTATTTCCATGCTAGCATTTTGCCTCGAACTGGATAGCAATTTGGAAGTGGGTGCAAGGATTCTTGAAATGGTATATAATATCCATTATCATGTTCCATGTGTCAAATATAATTTTATTGGGCACATTGTAGAATCCATGCATAAACCATTTTTAATGATTAAAGGAGGTTCCACCAAGACATTTAGGTTCACAACCTACTTGTGCTATCTTTTTCTATTCAAATTTAGAGGAATGTTTCAGACCAACAAGCTTTAGATTCAACCCTATAGTAATGTTGATGAAAAGAAAATGGCTACACTTCTAGTATATGAATGGACCACTGTGATAAGGATGCATGATTCTCAAAAGAATTGTAGTCATTTTGTAGACTACTTTTTGGCTCCATTACATCAAGCAATTACAAATACTCCAATGCCTAGATTTCCTATGTCATGTAGAAACTACATTCAACTAGGAAAAGAAAAACAATTGGCTGATTGGTACTTAATAGAAGAATATATTGTGCTAATATTTTATGGATCAAAAGTATAGCCATACCAACTTCCAATACATGTGACATAAAGGGTTTTTGCTTTGGAATATGTAAGGTAGATGCAAAGTACTGATGAAAGACACTTTAGCGGTTAGGGGAAGAAGACCGTATTTCCTTCTTTACCTTCTTCATGTGGAGGGATCACATTCAAGAGAAAATATTTTAGTGTGGCACATGATATTTTAAATTTTTATTTTATTTTGATGCTATCTATCACTGGCAATATGATCCATGTGACACCATTAAATCAATGATTGTGCTCGATAAGACTGCTAGAAGTAGAATTCAACTTCAAAGTAAACCCTTGCTTGAAAAACTTGAGAAACAAGGATTCTTGGGATGAGGTCAAAGTAGAAATGGAGAAAAGAGCAACTGAGAATTGTATTTCTTTTGAAGAATTGTTAGCAGAAATTATGGCATTGCATCAAAAGACAATTAGGAGGTACAACATTTTTTATGAAAACAAGTCATAAACCATCTAGTAGAGTAAAAATGCCAGATTATCTATAGAAGGAAGTTACAGAAAAAAATTAGTCATGATAAAAAATTACTACCTTTTGGTCTATGAGGATGGAGCTAGGTGATCCAAGAGCTCTTGCAGAGTATGGAGATAATGAAGAAGATCTTGATTTTAGGAAATTATGGAATATAGAGCATCCAGATGAATGAGAAGATGAAGAAAGTGATGATGAATCTAATGATGATAGTGAAGAAGAAATCCATGTCAATTTCAAAATTGGTTTAAGTGAGGCCACAAAAGAAGCATTTACTATAGGAGAAGCCATAGCTAAAAAATGGGTTATGAAGGTGGTCCTTTGGGGTCCCAAAGACAAGGCCCTTGGATGGTAATAGATGTAGAGCATAGAAAACTAGTTGATAAAATTTTCCTTGGGGTTGGAGGTGAAAAAGTAGACCTAGGGTATATAGGTCAATTTTTTAGAGCTTCAAGTTCAAATCCTCATCCTCATGGTTAGACACAATCAAAACTAGGACATGCCCATGGTGGAGGGCTTATTGCAACTAGCTCTTGCTCTGGTGGTGATGGTATGGGTAGTAGTACTAGTAGTGGTCAACATGTACTACAACATAAAATTACACATAAGAGGACAATGACACAATATACCATAGAAACACTAGGTGATAAAGGCACACAAAAGAGGAAAAGGATCTTAAAAGGTCCAATTCCAAGTGACACTACCTATGGATCCACCACAAAGGAGTTATTTCCAGGCACTCCCCCAATGCCAGTTAGTCTGGCTACGATATTGTAATTAGGAAAAAAATAGAATATTGCAATCAGTATAAAACTAATTCCCCAATCAACAATAGAGCACAATGAAAACAAGAAGAAAATAAACATGAAAAAATATCACCTAGTTTTCAAGCCTCTATTGGTCGACCTCCATTGGCCTTCTCCATCTTGTTGAAAACTTGTATAATTGCCCTCAGAATTGAAGTGCAACTATAACCCATGCCAAAGACAAGAAAAATATTGAAGTAATATTTATGCTCAAGTACTCAAAAGCTCTCAAGCATATTGAGTATAACTCTTGTGTGTGTCCAAAATGACTTGAAAGAGGGTTTTTTAAAGAATTCCAAATTGAGAATGGATGGTCAGGATTAAAACTTGGATGGAAAGTGGGATAAATAAAAAAATAGGTAGTGGGATGGAAAGTGGGATAAATAAAAATAGGTAGTGGGATGGAAAGTGGGATAAATAAAAAAATAGGTAGTGGGATGGAAACTGGAATAAATAAAAAAATGGTAGTTGAATAATATAAATTATTTAATTTATGGTGGAATGTTGACTTATGAATTAAATAATGGTTTAATTCATAAATGACAATGAGACAAAAGACAATAAATAATTGTTTTAATTATTTATTTGGTGGGATGGAAAGTGGGTTAAATAAATGGTCATGTTATTAAATAATTGAAAGATAAAAGATCATGTTTTTAAATAATTAAAGATAATATGGATTAACTAGTGACGTATTTAAAAAAATAAATATAATTTATTTATTTAAATAATCCTAGAGGAGTAATTAAGACGTTAGGATGTGATTAAATAATTAATTATGTGAGGGAGAAGTATGGTCATTGTAGAAGGAATGGTTTGCAAGTTGGGGCCATTTTTATGTGTCTACATTTTTCCCCTCTTTGACATGATGCAGTTTATTGCATTGTGTCAAAAAACAAGTCAAAAATATGCCTAAGTTTGAAAGTGAAGAGAGGAAGGATGATGAGGAGGTAGTGTTATGCCCCCTCGAGAGGACATGTGGGTTGAAAGAACATGAGTGTGCTCTCGAAATGAATGAGAGGACTAGAGGATGAAGGAATAGAAGAAAGGTTAGCGTGGAAATCATGGATGTGAGGATGAAAAATGAATACTTCAATATTTTTCTCGAATAACATCATAGGCATTGCATAATCATCATTGGGCGGTAAAATGTGACAAATGGAAAACAAACACCATGATATGACATAGACCAAGGTGTGCAAGGTTGTCCACTTGCAAAAAATAGACAGCCTCAAACGAGGAATGTCCTAACTCATACTAAAGGCCAAGTTGCCCCAGTCTTTTTGTCAAGACACACCAAAGACAACAATCAAGGAAAATTAGGCCATGAGACATCATTGCACCTCTAAATCCTTCGTGGGACATCCTCGAGGTAGCTAGTAACATGACGAAGAGAAAAAACAATAAAAAGATAAAATAAAATAGACCAGCAAATTCAACAGCCATTCAATATGTTTGCCAAGATTTGTGTGTTGAAGGTTGATTGCGTGATTGTTTGACAGTTTGATGATTTGATAGTCTAACAGTATTGACATTTTGACGATGCCTATCATTAGGGATGACACATCCTAAAAAGGCCAATGTCGATGTGATGAAGCCTGTCATCAGGAAAGACACATCTTGAGAAGGCAAATGACATTTTGATGGGGTCCAATTCCAAGGACACATCTTGAAGGGGACCATAAAGTGACTAGGTTGACATTGTGCTAGCAATTTGACTGATGTTTGGCTTGATGACTAGTAAGACTATGTTGTTTGTTGGTTCACAATTTAAATTTTGACATTCAAAGGACTATCTTGTTTCTGAGTGTGACTATGTCAGACTTATTTGACCAAAATGACAAACCCTAAAGGACTGACCTAGGTAGCCTTGGGGGCTCATCGACAGGTGGCATTTCCTATGTCATGCACTCAGAGACCTCGTAGTTTGACTGGGATGGATGAACACATTGAAGATGAATTGACATGTTTTGACTTGACCTAACAAACCCTAAGGGACTAAACCTAGGGGGCCTCGGGGGCACATCAACTGATGGTCTTGCCTACATAGCAAATGCATAGAGACCTCGTAGTTTGACAATTGAAAAAGACTAAAATGACTAACCTGACTAACTTTGACTCTATTTTTTGGGATTTGTGATGTTATTTGGATGTTTTTGTGCTTTCTTCAGGACATTTTTCAATTTTAGGTCCTTTTTCAAGACTTTTTATGATTTTTTAGATTTTTTTTTTATTTTTTTTCTTTTTAAAATTTTTTTTTAGGACTTTTATGAATTTTATGTTTTATTTTCAAGACTTTTTGCAATTTCCTGGACCATGTGTGACACCCATTGCAGTCACATGATAATTTTTTTCCCCCAGTCAGGTCCAAGACTTAGCCAATTTTAAAGGACATGAAAGAAGGGATATGTGTTCCTGTGGTACAATAAAGAGGACTTGATGTCAACCATTTCTCAACCATGAAAGGAAAGGGTATGATGTCCTGGCAGATGTCGTTGTGGTGATGAAGAATATATTTCATCCTAACCAAGGTAGACAAAGTAACAGTAGATGGTCGAGCAATGATTAACTACGCATGGTTCCTGTTTGCCAGGTTTTCACCATGGTACTTATCCAAAGCACCTATTTGACAGGTTTTCACTGTTGGATGAATTATTTCTCTTTACTATTTTTGTCATTTTTCTATTTTTTTGGTTCCGCCAAGATGCCTGTTTTCTAGGTTTTCCTCAAGGTAATAATTTTTTATTATTTTTCATTTTTCTTTTGCATTTTATGGTTTTCAGCTCGATTTCTTGATGCTATGTGTAGAATTTTTGGAGATGAAAAATATTGATAGGCTCTGTCAATTGTTCACCATTTGGATTAGCTAGTTGATACGCTCTAGAACCAAAAGAAGATACGATGATGTAAGGACCTAACTAGTTTGGTTCAAACTTGCCCGACTTTTCCTTGTCAGCCTAGTTCTTAGGGTTTTGCATGAGGACTAAGTTGCCAATGTCAAACTTCCTGACCATGACTTTCTTATTGTAACTATGACAAAGACTATTTTGATATGCTTGTAGATGGTTTAGGGAAATTTTCCTTCTTTCTTCTAACATTTCCAGCTCAAGTAGGCATGGCTGTCTATACTCTTCATCATCAATTAGACCCTTCAGGGAGACCCGTAAAGAAGAAATCTCAACCTCTATGGGAAAGATGGCCTTAGTGCCAAAGACCAGGGAAAAATAAGTGGCTCTTGTAGGTGTACGAATGCTAGTGTGGTAAGCCCACAAAACAGGGTTGAGTTGAATGTGTCAGTCATAGCCAACGTCATTGACAGTCTTTTTGAGGAATTTAACAATGGTTTTATTTGACGCCTCAGCTTGACTGTTTCCTTGTGGGTAATACGGAGATGAAAAATGGTGTTGGATGTGGAATCACTCACATAATTCATGAACATCTTTCTTTTTGAATGGGCATCCATTGTCAGTGATGATGGATTGCGGAAGGCTATATCGGCAAATGATGTAATTAAGAATGAACTTAGATATTTGTTTGCCAGTTATGTATGTCAGCAGAATGGCTTCGATCCAATTTGTAAAATAATCAATGGTGGTGATAATGAATTTGTGGCCATTGGATGAGGTAGGATGGATCTTACCCATGAGGTCGAGTCCCCATTGTGAATTTGTAATTAGGAAAATATTTAGAATATTGCAATCAACATAAACCTAATTCCCCAATCAACAATAGAGCACAATGAAAACAAGAAGCAAATAAACATGAAACATCACCTGGTCCTCAAGCATCCATTGGTTGACCTACATTGCCCTTCTCCATCTTGCTGAAAAACTTGTATAATTTCCCTCAAAATTGAAGTGCAACTATAACCTATGCCAAAGACAAGCAAACTATTGAAATAATATGTAGGCTCAAGTACTCAAAATCTCTCAAGCATACTATGTATAACTCTTGTGTGTGTGTCCCCAAAATGACTTGAAAGAGGGCCTTTTAAAGAATTCCAAATTGAGAATGGATGACCAGGATTAAAATTTGGTGAAGCCCTAAGATCAAAGGCCAAGAATCAATGTCATAAGGAGGATTAGGGTTAGGGAAACATTAGGTCAAAGTTAGGGAAATCCTTGAAACGAAGGGTTGAGATTTAGTTGGAGACAATCAAATCAATGGTGGAGAAAAATGAGTAATTTTTAATTTATGGAGGAATGTTGACTTATGAATTAAATAATGGTTTAATTCATAAATGGGAATGAGACAAAAGATAATAAATAATTTTTTTAATTATTTATTTGGTGGGATGGAAAGTGGGATAAATAAAAAAATAGGTAGTTGGAATAATATAAATTATTTAATTTATGGTGGAATGTTGACTTATGAATTAAATAATGGTTTAATTCATAAATGGAAATGAGACAAAAGACAATAAATAATTGTTTTAATTATTTAGTGGGATGGAAAGTGGGATAAATAAAAAAGTAGGCAGTGGGAATAATATAAATTATTTAATTTATAGTGGAATGTTGACTTATGAATTAAATAATGGTTTAATTCATAAATGGCAATGAGACAAAAGACAATAAATAATTGTTTTAATTATTTAATTGGTGGGATGGAAAGTGGGTTAAATAAATGGTCATGTTATTAAATAATTGAAGGATAAATGGTCATGTTTTTAAATAATTAATGATAATATGGATTAATTAGTGATGTATTTAAACAAATAAATGTAATTTATTTATTTAAATAATCCTAGAGGAGTAATTATGACGTTAGGATGTGATAAATAATTGAATTATGTGAGGGAGAAGCATGGTCATTGTAGAAAGTATGGTTTGCAGGTTGAGGCCATTTTTATGTGTCTACAGATATCATTAACAACTGGAAGTACTCCTATTCCTTCACCATTCAAGCATTCCATTGTTCAAGATTGCATCCCCGGGTTTTGATTACATTGAAGAGTTTAAAAAGAAATTAGAATTGAATAAAAAAGAAAAGAAGCAACCGATGGAGAGTGTGTCTGCTCTAACTTCAAAGCTTGCAACAACCATGGTATTACCCACATTTGACACAAGTAAAGAGATCATGGAGTACACAATTCTTGTTCCCACAGTTCAAAACAAACTAGCAAATTAGATGGCTCCATCTAAATTCAAGGTGAACAATATTCAATTTGATTTTTCTAGACTCAAAAATAATCACAAAATTAATGTATCAAAGAACAAAAGTGTATTGGTGTACACATCATTTCTAAAAGAAGATAGAGAGGAAAAAAGGTTGTAGACTCAAATTGAAAAGTTACAGGTAGATCTAGCAAATGAGAAAGCAAAGAGGAAAGAAGCAAATAATAAGAGAAATGAATTAGAAAAAAGAATTAAAAAATCTACCTCTACATCAACAAGCAAAGAGGATATGCAAAATGAGAATGTAGTGAATGAACTGAAGGAAATGCTAAATGAGAGCAACAAGAAATATGATGAGAAAAAATCTACTTGAAAAAAATTAAGACTGAGCATTGCAAATGGAAATGCACAGTGGGAACACAAATTAGAGGAGAGAAAAAGAAATGAAAGATTGGAGGTAAAGTTGATGGAAGCAAAAAATAAAATTAAGTCTTTTGAAAGTAAGTTATCTGCATTTTGCAGAGAAACAATGAGGCATATGAAACAAAAGCTCTGGGATGAAATAATGTAGGGGATTGATCAGTGTCACATGTTTCAATTGATTGACATCTGCTATCATACAACATCATAATAATCTCAATAAATATTTAACGGACAACAAAAATGTGTTGGCATTAGAGAAATCAAAAAATAAAATTCAACAAACAGTCTACAAAGCCAGTGATAATGTTTTGAAATCAAAATGGATTACTAATTGGCTTGCTACATCAATGACATTGTCATCTATCATTGAAAAGTGTTTGAGAATGTGTGAAACAAAGGAATATTTGCATTTGGCTGTAGATAAGATGAAGAAGGTGGATGAAAAGGTAAGGAAATTCACAAAGCTTGATTTTCTAGAGGCTTTTGACACAAATAAGTGATTCTTTGGAAATAATGATTTTAGAAAGAAGATGGAGGATGCAAGGAAGATTGATTTGGACCAATTTCCTCAGAACCCAGATGTGGTGACCTATTTGGATTCCATCAAACCATTGCCAACCCTAAATGAAAAATTGACTGGAGAATCCTAAACAAGTTCCAATTTGAATCATGAATTGTTAAAAAATCTTCAAGTCAAACAACATTAGTTAGAACAAATGACAATTCCAACACCTGAAGAGTGGAATTTGCTAGAAAAGGTGATGCAGTGATTTAATTTTTGATTTAATATGAGTTTCCAAGTTCCAACTTAGCTCTGTGTAGAGTTGTCTTTGAGAAATATTTTTCATTGCTAATGCCTCTATGTATTCCTTCATGTGATAATCAATTTAAAAGCTCAAATTCAGACTACAGTAATCTATTGATGTTCAATTATCTGTATTATTTATTATATCATTTGAAGAAAAAGTCTAGTAGTGGTTTCAACTTCTAGATACATTTTAAATGATTGATGATATTCATTGTAGTATATGCTACTAATACTATTGTTAATATGTTATTAATCTAATAAGCATTGAGTTTAGTGATGAATTGTTGAGTACATGCTCAAGTTTTACTTTTATCACAATTAAACTATGAACTATAACGTGATTTTAATTCTAGGCATCCATAATCTTAGTCAAATTGCATTACAATTCACACATAAATACTTAATCTCCATGAATACTTAGTAGATCCACTAAACATTTATATGAATTCATACTTTAATCAAGGTAATTTAACAGTTTCATTAAACCAGATCCATAATGAAAACATACATCAATGCATAATTTTAATGACAAAGAAGATTAATGAAAGATCATTGATCATATTTCATTAATAATTCATGTAAAATGTTATAGATAGAGAGACGATAGACTCAAAATAAGGGAGAAAAAAATCTTAGTCACTAGTCCTTCGATATTTATAACCTTGTCATGGAGTTCTAAATTTTCATAACTTCTCGATTCCCTGGTTGGTTCACTTTGTTGAGGAACTAAGTTGAAAGTCTTTTATATAACCTTTGAGTTTGAGTTATGGTATGTGGATTTATTCTACTTTTGCTAAGTATTTTGACGTGGATTATCTATTATTGGAATTTGAATGATGGATTTTTGGTTAGTTTCATTATTGTGGTTACTATCACTCAAAGTCACAGTTTTGGTGCTTTTCCTAACCTTAGTCACTAGTCCTCAGAGTTTTATAACCTTGTCGTAGAGATCTAAATTTTCATAACTTCCCAATTCCCTGACTTGGTTGATGGTTCACTTTGTTGAGTTGCAAGTCTTTCTTGGTCACCTTTCTAGTTGATGGGTCAGAGGTTTTGAAAACTTTGAAACTTCAGACTTTGGTTCTAAGGTTCCAAGTTTTAGCGACCACGTGACATTATGGACTTATCTTTCCTTTCAAAGGCGTCGTCATCTGACACCTCATTGAATGATGTGTACAGACTAATATAAAATATAAAATACAATATAAAATATAAAATATTACAATTTCATGGAATACAACATAAAATATCATCAACTACAGTTTGACTTTGGAATATGATTCATGAAGTGCAATATAAAATAAAATATCATGAAGTGTAATGATTCACAATTTCATTGAATACAATATAAAATATCATCAACTACAATATGGAACAATGGAAACTAATCCATGAAGTATAATATAAATACCAAAAAGTTGCCAATTCTCTTCCATTTCCCAAACGAAGTCAGGGTCCTCAAGCTGACGTTCATCACTAGATAAAGTAAAAGAGTCATCTTGAATTTGATTTGAAGTTTTCACTTCATTTTCTTTGACTTGTGTCTCAAATTCAACATTCATTGTGTGATTTGTGTCAATTTGATCTATCCCAGTCGCACGGCCACTTCCACTGCCATTGCCACTGCCACTGCCACTGCCATTGCCACTAGTACTATCATTTTGAATTGGAGTGTTGCACAACTAGGTCCTTTTTCTTTCACATGTGGACCTCCAGATTGTGAGTGCCCTTTCAAAAGGAAAATTAAAGACATTATACGTAGTTCCTTTCAACCTTAAGTAATTTTTCAAATTCTTGTCTAGTTTGTTTCTTAACTTTGATTTCAAAAAGCCCAATGTACTGAAAACTCTCCCATCCTCCACTAACCCCAATATCATTGTTTGACATAAATCAACAAGTTTGTAATATTCAGATATTGAACCACGCAATATTTCACTCTGACCTAAGTTTTTCCAAACCTTTTTTATTGATCCCGATTCAAATACCTTCTCCTTGCCCATGGATTTATATTGGTCCCTCATAGTTGTTGCAAATCTCCTAGATTGTTTTCTAAGCTTCGCTTCATTTAAAATTCCTTCTATTTTTTTCTCATCATATGTTATACTTTTTGAAAATTGTTTGATAAAGTTTTTTACTTGATCATGAAAATATTTTGGGTTCTCTCAGTTTTCCCAAAATTGAGGATACACAATACCCATGGCTTCAAGTATTTCATGTCATGGGAATCTTTCATGTATCTTTAAGGAAAGAGATTTTTCAATATCTTTCAAATTATCACCAACAAATTTAACAATGCCTTTAAAATCTTCCTCCTTAATAGCTACTTCTTTGCTAGAGTGCCTAGTTGTCTTACAATGGTACATTGGTATCTCATATCCACATACATAGATACATAAGTTTCCAGTTGCATTAAACTGTAAATAATTATCAGGATTATTCAAATTAGTAATTTTATACCACATGAAATAATTTGGGCCATCTTATGTTAGATCTAGATATAGATGATCGAGGGCCAAGCATGTATGTTTATGTAGATTGGCATATTCATTAATATACATAGTTTTGTCTTGGGATTTCTTCATAAGATTTTTCATCTCATCCAGCATGGGGAGAAGACTAGCTAAAGTCAAGAGTGCCTCTATATCACTTAACCTATGTAAGAGGTCAGGAGCTTTGTCTACTGTGTTGTGATGCTAGTACATCACTCCAATCAGGGATTGATATTCTGACAGAACTCATTGCACTGGTCCATGCAGGGAGATCCATCTGGTATCTAGATCCTTGAGAAGCTTGTTTCTTAGTGTTATTCCCTCAACAAAATTTTGAAATTTTGTGAAACATTTGGGACTTCGGTAGAAGTATGCTTGGATCTCGCAAACTAGATTTTCAATTTTTGATACTGTAGGAAACTTGTTTACAATTTTGAATGCTAAATTCATTCTACGGGCCATTCAGTGAATGCCAAGCATGTATGGTGCACAAGTAGTTTGTAACTTTGCACAAACATCGGTCCTTTGACCTTGCATCACTGTAGCTCCATCAAATCCTACACACACAAACTTTTTGGAAATTATCAACTCATCCATACTTGCAGTTTCATTCAAATATTTCTTGACTAGTTCAAATATATTTTGTGATGTTGAACTGTCCTTCATTTTATGAACATAGAGAAGATGAGCTTGGAAAACATGTCATTCTATAGTATAAAAATGCATACAAACCCAAGAAATATTGTCTACTACAGTAACTTCATCTAAAGATAATGCAATGAAATTTGACTCTTTTACTTTCTCCTTTAAATCTTCCTTTTCAACTGCAAAAAGACATTTTTCCCATTTGCATCCAGCTTTTACTAACCAATATGACAAGGGATAGTGAGGAACAATCAAAAAAGATAATAAACCAAAATATTTTGGGTAGTCTATCATAGGATGCCCTTTGGACAAAATATGAAAAACAACACTCATTTGAATAGTTTTTGACATATTTGTTGCTTCCATTTCTTTTCCAAATTGAGCCTAAAGTGTAACTTTACTTGCAACAATGTTCGACATTATTTTTTCATTTCATAGTCCATGGAATACCTAACATGAAGAATTTTTTCCTTTGATTTCTATCGTACAACTGATTGTTCCTTTTTGTCTATGATTTGTTTTTCATAAGCTTTATCAATATGCTTTTTCTATATTGTCAATCTTTAGCTGCAATGTCTTGGCTCTTCCACATTTCCAACTACAAATAGTACATTTGTCCAATGTTTCCTTTTCAATATGGTTTGCATTGCCAATCCCCACTCGTTTCATGAATGGGTACTTTGTCAACCAACCAAGTTTAAAATTCCTTGTCATTTCCCACTTACACCCCATTTTTTATTTGCTTCTTCTTTTCTTGCTATGAACATCATCATCCTCATCCAAGTCAATTATCTCATTCTAGCTAACCAGGCCCATGGTATCCCTTGGAACATATTTTGCGGTATTTCCATCCTAATTTGATACATTTTGATTTAAATCAATGACAATCTCAACTTGACCTTCTAGTGGTGGTGAAGTATTGTGAATGCTACCAATATTTGGTGGAAGATTTGATGATGTAACTCCATCTTGACCAGATGGATCAGAAACTTTGGAAATTCTAAAGTAAGACTATATGGTATGTCTAAGTTTTTGGCATTTTGATGGCCTCCCAGTCTCTTCACCACCCTGAGGAGTGGTAGGAGCAATAGGAGTCTCTTCACCACCCTAAGGAGCAGTAGGATTCTGAGGAGCAGTAGGAGCCTTACCACCCTGAGGAGTGGCAAGAGTCTAAGGAGCCATAGGATTCTCTTCACCACCCCAAGGAGCGGCAGGAGCCTTACCCTTGTTGCTCGAGTCACTCCACATATTGATCTCTAACTCACTCAACATATTCATCTCTCACTTCGAATAAAAACTAGAAAAAATGTCTTCTTGTTGAAGAAGGGTAGAGAATAATAATACAAATCCCCTTCCTTACTCAATATCAGCTTTAAGACTAAAGCAAGAATGGAAAAGAGATTTAAAGAAAACTTATTATTATAACTAATAACACTATGAAGAAATGATCACTCACCTTTAAGTCTACGTTTTTGGCTTTTGCTAACTTTGAATCGAGAAGTAGAACCGCACAACCAAAAAAAATGTGTAAGAATAAATGACACTTTCGATTGTATTTATATCAATCCATGATTCCATATTTGGCGAATTCTGCAAGATTTTTAAATGGTATATTAAAAATTTGGCAAATCTCATGTGCTTATACAACGATATGTTGTAATTTTCAAGGCGAAAGTTTTCGTCAAATGTAATTATTTTTTAATGTTATTGGGGAAATAGGTCCTCATAAGCAACTACTTATAAATTTTAATTGGAAAAATGGGTTTTCACAAGTAACTATTTGTAAATTTTAATTGGCGAAATGGGTCTTGATACAATGTTGTTTTAATAGTATTGGAAAATATGCAGGTTTTTTATTAAATGGTTTTGGGATTCTAGGCGCAAATATTAGTTAGTCCACTTGAAACACATAGTTTGATAATGGAATTTTTTTTGAATAAATATGCCTCATAAAAAAACTCATTGGCGAATGGACAAGAATTGGACCTATAGTTCGTAAAATCCGAGTGATTTGGACACCCTATTGGGTGCGAGAAATTCACCAATTTTGACTGGGTCGATTCCTAGAATTCGTCAATTTGTGAAGATTCACCACTAAAGTTTTCCCTACTTGTGACAAGAAAGATAGGTCGTATGATTATATAATTATGATATTGATATGATGATGTGATGATATAATGATGATGCACATGTTATGGATATGATATGATTTTTATTTTTTATAATGATGATAATATGAATGTTATGACTTATATTTGTGTGCTGAAAAATTTGTGAATGCAATGATCAATGAGAATTAGACCATTGATCAAATATCAAAGGAAGCCTATAAATGGGAAATAAGATGGATGGAAAGAATGTATGATGGACATGAAAATGGAAAAGATACTTTGTGATTTTCTTATGCTAAAAAATGTGAAGAACAATCTTTATTTTGATATAACAAGTGGATATTATGCACCAAAGTATGAGGAACTAGCATGATGTTGTATTCCTTGCATGAAATTTGACTTTGCAAGAAAAAAAGGTTATTCTTGTTGAACACTCAAAATACTGAGAGGGGGACGGGGGTGAATCAATATTCTATTAAATTATTTAACCATAATCCATCTAATAATCAAAACATATCTAATTGCAACTGTAACATAGGAAAAATGAGTGGATTAAGAAATTCAATGCAATAAACTCAAACTAAACCTACTCCAACAAAAAATAACAATGGAATATTTAAATCATAAATACAAGAATGATCTCACCAAACATCAATGTAATTCCATGAATAACTTCATTTGCACTTCTCCATTTTTTTGTAATAGAATGCTTGCCCTCAAATTTTCAATATGTGTGCAAGTATAGCCTCAATGATAATGATAATAATGAAATATTGAAGATTTCTAAAGTAAGTTGCTCCAAAAGTCATAAGATTTTGGGAGGAGTAACAGTGATGAAGGTCAGGCCAATTTATAGAAAATTGATTTTTGAATGATAGGCTCAGATTGAAAGATAAACTGATGATTGAGATTAAAAGAAGTGACATGCATTCGAATTAGGGTTGAATTAGTGTAAGTTAAAAAAAATAAATGGTGGAGATTATATTAAATAATAATTTAATCTTTAGTGACAACAGTTTGAAAGATAGAAGAATAGAGATTCACATGTAAAGATGAGGATTAGCATGGAGGAAACGGTCTGTTCGAATGTACGAATGAATGAATTAAATAAATAAAGTTATTTAATTAATAAAATTTTGCACACAAAAGAATAAAACTAGATAACTGACTAATTACCCAGAACGTCTGGTCATCAAGAATAATCAAATATTAAATCAGGAGATAACGACTTGATTTAATTAAACCTCGACTTAAGTGGTGATAACTAATTAGATAACTAAGCGATTATCTAATTATAGAAGAATATGCTAAGAATAATTCTTTTTATGAATTAAATGATTATTTAATTCAACATTCAAAATTAGAGGATTAAATTAAATAAATAAAGATTTATTTAATTGATTGGAGAAAAAGTTAAATAATAATTAAATAGTTTTAAACAATTATTTAATTATAGTTGAAAATGTGATGAGAGATAAATTAAATAATAGTTTATTTAATTTTAGAAAGGGGATAAACTTAATTAGTGACATAATTAAATAAATAGTATTTAATTAATTAATCAAGGAGAAATAAAGGTAAATGAATTAATTAATAATTAAAGTTATTTAATTAATAGATGATGGACTTTAGAAAATAATTAAATAACTTAACATTATTTAATTATGAAAATGAAGGTATGAATTATGACAAAATTGAAGTCGCAGGCCTAGACCAATTTTTAGTGTCTACATTTTTCCCATCTTTGATACAATGTCATTTCAACATTGTGTCAAATAAAATCAGTCAAAACATGCCCCAGTGTGAAATAGGTAAGGGTATGCCCCCTCAGGAAAAATGACAAATTTTCAAAAAAATTCCAAAAAATTTGGAAATTATCTTGATAGGTAATTTGATAGCCAAAAGTTCGATGGTGGGAAAAGAAATCAGTTTCAGTGAAGTTTGGTAGGTGAAATTGTCATTTGAAGTTGGTAAATAGTGCACCCAGTACACAAGGTATGAGAAAAATCCTCCAAAAACCCTAGGTATAAATAGGAATTGGGTGGAAATTGAATTCATTTAAACCTCTCAAGTTTATAAAACCTTGATTTCACTCTGGAGTACTTAGCAAACATGTCACCCATTCCATACACAGAGCACCACAGATATTGCATTAGGACTTTCAGACAACTAGCCGACATAGGACCCCTAGTATGTACCCTAAAATCGTCTTTTGAAGTTTTTATTTTCATGCATTTTTAGGCATTTGAAATTTATTATTCAAATGTGTGATTTTAGGTTCAACGCATATTCGTTCATATGCAACACATGTGCTCATGATAAGACGCATATGTAAAAACACGTTTAGGCTTGTTATAGCTTTTAGTTTATGTCAATGCATGTGTTTTGTTTTGCATCACATTTGTTATTATGAGTCGCATTTGTTATACATAGTTTCACATTTGATTACATGCATCACATCTGTTATCTTGTGACACATATGCTTGTTTGTCTGCGTGTTTGAATGTGCATCACATTTGATATAATGTGACACATTTGAATAATTGATTGAGTGTGTTTTCTCTTTTGTTGCTTGTGCATTATTGTAACACATCTACATGGTTAAATGACACATTTGAATTTATGCAACATAGTTGCTAGTTTAAATGGTGCATATGTAATTTTGCACGCATTTGTTTTAAAATAATGCATTTTCCTATCAAAAATTTTGAAGTTTTGTGATGTAAAAATTTCCTTTTTTCTCTAACACAAGGTATGCGTTATGGAATTGTAGATTACTTTGGATCAGATATACACCCGAGAGTCGAGGCTAACCACCTGCAAGTTGTGAGATCAGCTACACAGTGTTGAGAGATGATTGATATGGAACCTTGGGTTACATCATGTGACTTTTATGCCCACCATTCTGGCAAACTGAGGGCTGCTAACTGCACTCTGTGAGTGATGGCACTTAGCGACTTCCTCTTTCCATCTACCTATAGGAGAGGCTAATGTTACCTTAGAGGATGTCTATAGGATAATGAGATTACTGATTACAGGTGAGAGTCATGTCCGATACCCAAATGGGTTTTAGTGAGCTCACCTAGTTTTATGTGCATGATGATACTAGATAGCTAGGCATAGAGTATTATGAGATCAGATCACATGTATTGGAAGATAGGTATGAGCGTATTGATTGTATGTTGTGCACATTGATTGCGGGGATTGTTCTACCTAACCATCAAGTTCATGAGTTTCTTGTTGGGTGGGGTGAGATGCTAGAGAGATAGGTCATATATGCATGGGGCTCATTTCTACTAGCTATGTTATATTTCCATTTACTTGATATAGGTTACAGGGATGCGTAGTCGATAAGTTGTGGCACCACTCTTCTTATGATCTGGGTGTGGGAGCACATTGTTGAGTTTTACCCACATGTTTTTTAGTTAGATGATAGAGCTCCCTATGTTTTCCATTATGCTAGGACTATCTCATAGACACATGTTGGAGACACATGGTTTTTTACACATGTGATTGAAACCCTTGTGCATTTTATCTGGAGGCCTTACATGGATTGTTCTCAATGGACTAATGAGGATTGACACCATATTTTCTACCAACATACATAGTATCTGATCGGGAGGACAGTTTCTAGGGTTCAAATCATTGAGAGACACCTACCAGATAGGGTTCTTTGATAGTTCAGTGAGGTTTAGGACAAGCTGCGAGGCCAAGCTGAGTTTGATAGATCTTCTAGGGAGGCTTCTCTATGGTAGCCACAGATTCCAGTTGTGATAGCTGAGGCAAACATTGATGCATTACAACCTATATAGTGGGGATGGAAGGGTGGGGCAATGGATCCAGGTACTACAATAGCGTATGACACTTGGTAGGTAGAGCATAGGCCTATGCCATTGACAAATCCTAATTAGGAAACACCTATGGAGCGGTGAAGGATAGGACCACGGGGCCATCATGGTGGTAGAGTATGTGGTTGAGGTGGAAGAGGTAGAGGGGATGATGGGAGAGGAGGAGGTGGTAGGGGTGGTCAACGGGGTCGACAAGGTTATTGAGGCCCAAATTTTGTCACCTGTACATGAGGAGGAGGGAGAGGGAGAGGATGTACCAATGTTGGAGATTGACGGAGGTGAGGAGGGCATTGTAGGGGAGGGAGTTGGTGAGGAGCATGCTGAGGAGGAGGCAGTTGTGGCGGAGGAGATGGGTGCCCTTGGTATGCTTGAAGGGTATCAGGATGATAATGATGAGAAGGAGATGGGTGACCAAGAGAGGGAGCTTTGGGATAGGATTGTGGAGGATTGGGATGTTGATGAGGGAGAGAGGCCACGATGGGAGGAGGGTCACATTTATCAATGGTTGATCGATTTACAGGGTAGATTAGAGTCCTTGGAGGAGTGCTTTTGAGTTGTGATGGTGGAGAGGGACACGGTACAGATGGAGAGAGACATAGCCTATTTAGATAGGGATTAGGCAGTAGCTCAGAGACAATAGACTAAGAAGAGATTTGTAGAGTTGAGAGCTCTTTGCACTAGACCAACCAATGCTTTCGCTCGTGAAAGAGAGATATTATAGGGATTTGTATGAGTGGGAGGTACCTCTTGAGAGACAAGCTCCTAGTTATTCATAGGAACATAGCAACAAATCACAGAGCAAGTCTCACAATAGATCTCAAAGCACAGAGGGTGTTGTAGAACCACATAGATCAGGACCATATGATAGGCCCCCTTTTGCACATCAATCATCAACACCTCCCTATCAGTCACCTTCTCATTCTCCACATGGGAGTATTGGGAGTTCAGACTAGGGACATGTTTTATGTGTGTAGACATTGTATTATGATTATAGAGCCTACGAGCTCCATTTTGAGAGATACATTCTTACATTGTACAATGACACTTTTTTTTTAGCGATATATATATATGATTTTTGGCAGTGATTTATATGATATACAGTTCTCTATATGATTATGTACATGTTCTATATTATATGCAATATTATATATTATATGTGCATGTTATGGATTCAAATGTTTATGTTATGATGTTTTATGTAGCTTATGATGATGTTATGTTGATTCTATATGATGATGTATGTATTTACTTTTATGGTATTTGTAAATGTCATGTATGGATTCTATGTTTGTGATAATGCAATGCAATGTGATATATGTATTTACAATGCTATGTGAATGTATTTAATATGATATGATGCTATGTAGATTCTGATGGTGAATGCATGTTATGTCATGGATTCCTAGATGCTATGGATGCTTATATTTTTGTGTTTTCAAAATGCAACATATATGTATGATTTAATATGTATATATGTATGGAAATGTCTAAATTATGTTTCTAACATGAGTGCATATGCAGGATGCTTTATATTTTTTTTGTTTTGTTTTTTTGTGTCACAGGACTTCGTCATGATGTAAGAAAGAAGGAATGTTAGTGCAGAAAAGATGAATATTAACATAGAAGATATGGATGTTAGTATCAGAAATCTTCAATATTTTTCTGAATCATAAGAGGTTTTGCACTAAATCATCATTGGATGTTAAATGATATAGATGAACAACAAATAAATAACATATGAGTCATGAGACATCATTGCTCCTCTAAATCCTTCATGGTCCACATCCTCAAGGAAGCTAGTAACGTGACTCAAAAATCAAAGTCAAAAGATAGTCGACAAACAACAGTCAAAGAAAATGAGTCCTAATACATCATTGCTTCTCTAAATCCTTCATGGGACATCCTCGAGAAAGCTAGTAACTGGAGTCAAAGATAAAGCCATATGAAAAATAAGACAAAGCAAGCCACAAAGTCAAAAGCCAATAAGATATTTTCCAAGATTTGATATGTTTGTTGTTTAGATTGATATGATGATTGTTTGATAAATCCTTGTTTTAGGAGGGACACATATTGTATAAGACGTTGAGTCTAGCTTCAATTTTGTGACTATCTATATAAGGCAATGATAAAGCCTAGTTTCAAAAAGACATGTACCATATAAGACGTTAAGTCTAATTTTGTTGATGTGACAACCTGTATAAGGCTATGATGATTGTTTGCCTAATGTTTGTTTTTAGGAAAGACACATCTTGTATAAGACATAGGTTGATTGTTTTGATGATGTCTATTTTTTAGGAAGGACACATCTTGTATCAGACATAAGTTGATTGTTTTGGGTTATTTTATGTTGGCAATTTGTTTGATTTGACTTGATGAAATTGTTGACTTGTTTGTCTTCTTGATGTGTGACTTTCCGTGATGCGTTGACAATTGATTGTGTTTCGACTTATGGTGACTGACATAATCAACCCTTAAGGATTGATGTAGTGTGGCCTCAGGGGCTCATCAATTGATGGCCTTACCTAGGTTATACACATAAAGACCTTGTAGTTCAACTTGAATTTGACAAAACAAGAATGACTAAAAAATATTTGTTTTATTTGAATATATTTGACATGTGTGTTAGTGAATGTGATGAACCCTAATGGATTGACCTAGTGCGGCCTCAAGGGCTCATTGATTGATGGCCTTGCCTATGTTATACACGTAGAGACCTCATAGTTTGACATGACCAATGAAATTTCCTTATAGACAATGGATTAAGTCATGATTTTATATTGAAAAACCTAAAAGGACTAACCTAATGCCTCAGGTTAGGTTTTATATTGGCCTCCTACAATGATTTAATAACTAATCCCTTACAACCATGATTCAAAGACTATAAATCTAACCTAAATAGCTATTTCAATCACCATGAAGGTGCATTTAACTTGTCAACCCAAAGACGTGAACTTGAAATGGGCCAGTACAATATGTCCACTAGGAATCTAGAGTAGCCATTTTCATTCTACAACTAAGGAACACACAATATTGAAAGTAAATTGCTTAGAAGGGAATACCATAAATTCCAATCATCAATCAACAACTACATCAAACTAAAAACTTTATTTGCTTTGGCAGTAGGAATAGTCACATAATGAAATTCTAGTGGCTGCAGGAACAGTCAGTGCTATATTTCTAACTAATTACTAAATAGAAAGTAATAATAAACTAATACTAAACTAATAGGATGGATTACTCACCAAGTGGGCCACCTTGGATAAGTATCCTCTAAAACTAATGAGAACTCAGATGCTCGAACTTAGAACTTTATTTTATTCATTGTAAATCATGAGTACAAAAGAGTAATGTATTTGTATTATTAAAAATTTGAGAGTGCAAGTACAATATCAAATCATGCAACCCCTTAAGAAGAAGCATCAGATCTTTATTTATGCTATTAACTAGACAAGGGAGTCAACTCCACAATTGGGAGGACACCATTTAGGGAAAACAAAGAAAGTGGAGTGGTGGCAATTATGCATGCATGGAATCTAGTCAGACATGCAGGTCCAAACATAGATTTATCACATTAGTAATGCACACATCTGCTTAATCATTAAATTCCACTACAAGGAAATTACATTTGGTTTGCATGAGGAATCTTCTACCATCAACCTCCTTTGGCCTTTGAGTGATTCCTTTGCTGGACGTTACAATTCATGCCCAGCTGGCGGCGTATTCCTCAACTTAGCATCCTCAAATTAAATCTGCATGGCAATTTCAATACGCACAATAATTGCATATTTATAACCACCTTAAAAAACATTCATAAACCACATGAAAAATTAATATAGATAATCCACATATGATGCCAATGTCATTAAAACTTGTAGATATAAGATTAAGCCCAATGTCTATGGTTTGAGGGAAACATTATGAAAATATCAGCATTTAACATCAAAGACCATGACAACTTCCAGCAAATAAACTATAGATTCTACCCAGAATTAGACCAAAAAATAGGCTCATCATGCACATCGACAAATGGGCTTGCCTACGTCCAGTCATAAAGGCAACGTAGTTCGACAATGACAAAGACTGACAAGTGTGACTAACTCTGACTTAGTTTTTGGATTTTTTATATGTTTTGATATTTTTGTCTTTTTTGAAGTTTTTTTATGTTTTTAAATTTTTTTAGGACATTTTATGATGTTTTTTGAATTTTTTTTAGAACATTTTGTGATGTTTTTCTATTTTTTTAGGACTTCTTGGATATTTTTGTATTTTTCTTGATGGTCTTGGGTCCTCAGAAAAATCACTATAAGAACCAAATGGCATAAGTCAAGTGCCTGCCCCCAATTAGGTATAAGAATAGATTATTATGAATAGGATGGATTGGGGATGTGAAGTGTGGTTGATGTCAATCATTCCAAGTCATGGAAAGGACAACCATTTATTATGAGTGATATGTATAAGTGTGTGGATAGGAAAGATAGGTGATATGTATAGGGAAAGTTAGATTGGAATGATGGTAGACAAAGGAGAAAATTCAACTACACATGGCGCATGTTTGTTAGGCTTTCACCATAGTACTTATCCAAAGTGCCACCAAAGTGGTTTTCACTATTGGACGACTTATTTATTTTTACTTTTTTTTGGATTTTTGGATTTTTTTTATGTTACTGAGACACCTGTTTGCTAGGTTTTCACCTAGGTAACAATTTTTTTGATTTTTTTGTATTTTTAATGATTAAGGCAAGGCTCTCAAAAGCTTATGGGTAGAACCTCTTCAGATGAAGGCTATTAATTGGTGTTGACAACCATTCTCCTTCGAGGGTAGAGAATTGGTATGCTCCTGATCCAAAGGCTTCTGTGACAATATAAGGCCCTAACTAGTTTGGCTAAAACTTTCTTGGCTTTTCTATTTATGCTTGATTCTTTGGATTCTCCATTAAAACAAGGTCACCGATATCAAAATTTCAATTCAAGACTTTCCTATTGTAGCTACAATGAAGAAATTTTTTATATGCTTGAAGATGGTCTAATGCCTTTTTCCTTTGTTCATCTAAGAACTCTAGCTCATGTAGTCTTGAGATACGGTATTCTTCATTGTCAATGTGCCCTTTCAAAGATACCCTTAGGGAAGGAATCTCAACCTCAATTGGTAAGATGGCCTCAAAACTAAATACCAAGGAATATGGAGTGGCACTAGTGGGAGTGTTGATGCTTGTGCAGTAAGCCCATAGGGTAGGGTTAAGTTGTAAATGAAAGTCACGACCATCATTGATCATTGACTATCTTTTTGAGGATTCTGAGGATAGTTTTGTTGGATGCCTCAACTTGGCCATTACCTTGTTGGTAGTATGGAGTGGAAAAATGGTGTTGGATATTGAATTCTTTGCAAAGTTAACGAATGCCTTCATTCTTAAATGGGTGACCATTATATGTGATTATGGATTGTGGAACACCATACCGAAAAATGATATAGTTCAGGATAAACATGGAAATTTGTATTCCTATGATGTAGGTCATGGGAATGGCTTCAATCAACTTGGTAAAGTATTTAGTCGTCGTAATGATAAATTTATTTCTATTGGAGGATGTAGGATGTATCTTACCAATGAGGTCGAGTCCCCATTGGGAAAAGGGCCATGGTGACGTTATTGGTCTGAGCTCCTATGATGGTGTGCATATCAAGTCTCCATGAATCTAGCATTGTCGACATTTCTTGACAAAGACATATGAGTCCTTTCCATTGTAGGCCAATAATAGTCCAACCTCATAATCTTCTTAGCTATGGTAGGACCACTAGAGTGGGATCCATGTATACCATCATGCACCCATGCAAGGTTTCTTGTGCTTCTTTAGTATCGATACATCTCAATAGGGTATTGTCTAGGGCACGTCTATAAAGGGTATCTTAGATGATGGTATACTTGGCTGACTTATAGATAAATGTACTACATTGGTTTTTTGATAGGTCAAGGGGTAGGAATTGGGCATGGAGGTAGTCAAAGATGTCTCTATACCATGGGGAATTGGGACCAACAAGTACACACAACATCTCTGAATCTGGGATATCAAAAGTAGGGACAAAAAGTTGTTCTACCATAAATTCAAATTTAGGCATATTTCTCAGTATGTCTAGTAGTGAACCAATAGTTTCCATGGCATTTGCTTCCTTGTTCTGAATATGAGGTATTTGGTGAAAGATCATGCTATCAAAATATTTTTTAAAGCTATCTACCATCTATTTGTATGGAATGAGCTTTTCATCTTTTGTATCATAGTCATCATTAACTTGTCTGATTACCGACTGAGAATCTCCATAGAGGTGTAAGTACTTTATCTTCCATTTAATAGCCATTTGTAATCTTTTCAAGAGAGCCTCATATTCTTCTACATTGTTGGTGCATGGAAAAACAATTCTAAAAGACTTAGGAATGGTGTCACCCTATGGTGTGATAAATAATATGCCAGCCCTTGAACCACGATTAGTATGGGAACCATCAAAGTATAGCTTCTATGTCATTTCTGTGTCAAGAGTGAAGATAAATTCATTTGGAAAATATGAAACTAAAGGATGATCCAGCTTAATTGGTGCATCTACTAGCTAGTCAACAATTACTTGTCCTTTTATTGCTTTTCTTTCCACATATTGGATATCATACTCATTGAGTACCATTACCCATTTGGCTAGACATCCTCTTAATGTTGCTTTATTAAGAAGATACTTCAAAGGGTTAATCTTCACGACCAACATTTTTTGGTGGTTTAACATATAGTTCCTTAGTCATTGAGTAGTGAAAACTACTACAAGATAAGCACGTTCTATGGGACTGTAGTTTAGTTCATAACCTACCAAAGTGTGGCTAATGTAGTACGTTGCTCTTTCACAACCCTCATTGTCATTTTGTACAAGTAAGGCTCCTAGTGCTTATGTGGTTGCTTAGATGTATAGTATCAAAGGTTTCACATCAATTGGTGGCATTAACACCGAGGGTGTAAGCAAATACTCCTTGATTCATTGAAAAGATTCTTGACACTTGGGCATCCATACAAATGGTACTCCTTTTTTGACTAGATTTTGGAATGGATGTATCATGTTTGCTAATTGCACTATAAACTATCTAATAGAATATAGTCTCCCTTGTAGTGTCCTTAGTTGACTTATATTAGCTAGCAGAGGCATGCCTATTATATCCTTCACTTTTATTGGGTCCACTTCAATGCCTCGTCTAGAAATTATGTATCCTAGAAGTTTCTACAACAACTATGAATGAAAGCATGAAAGGAATCACAAGATCACATAACACATGAACACCATAATTTTTACATGGAAAACCAAAAAAGGTAAAACCACAATGAGGATTATATCACAATATATTATAACCGGTTATAAGATATTACAAGGGCTCACTACCAGAACACACTATCCTTATAAGGCTCATAGCTAGAAATATATACAAAATAGAAATGGCTATACAAAAAAAATGTAAACTCATACAAAGTACACCTTCCTTATGTTGAATTCAATTCCTTTGAAGCTCTGAATATAAAATACTACTTTTCTTAGTAGTCTTTTAATAATTCACAACTCTGCACTTATTTAGATCACTCACATGTAGATTTGTAAGTCACAACAACTCTAGCTCATGTATTCTTGACACATGATATTCTTCATCATCAATGTTCCCTTTCAAAGATACCCTTAGGGAAGAAATCTCAACCTTAATTGGCAAGATGGCCTCAAAACTGAATACCAAGGAATATGGAGTGGCATCGATGGGAGTGTGGATGTTTGTGTGGTAAGCCCATAGGGTAGGGTTAAGCTATAAATGCCAGTCACGACCAACATCATTGACTATCTTTTTGAGGATTCTGAGGATAGTTTTGTTGGATGCCTCAGCTTGTCCATTACCCTGTGGGTAGTATGAAGTGGAAAATGGTGTTGGATATGGAATTATTGGAAAATTTGGTAGACTTCTTGGTTCTTAAATGGGTGACCATTATCCATGATTATGGATTGTAGAACACCATACCAACAAATGATACAGTTCAGGATGAACTTGGAAATTTTTATTCCTATGATGTAGGTCATGGGAATGGCTTCACTCCACTTGGTAAAGTATTCATCACCATAATGATAAATTTATATCTATTAGAGGATGTAGTATGTATCTTACCAATGAGGTCAATTCCCCATTGGGAAAAGGGCTATGGTGATGTTATTGGTTGGAGCTCCTATGTGGGCGTGTGTATCAAGTCTTTGTGAATTTGGTATTGTCGGCATTTCTTACCAAATATATATGAGTCCTTTTCCATTATAGGCCAATAATATCCCAACCTCATAATCTTCTTAGCTAAAGTAGGACTACTAGAGTGGGATCTACATATACCCTCATGTACCCCACGCAAGGTTGCTTGTGCTTCTACAGTATCCAAACATCTCAATAGGTTATTGTCTAGGGTGCACATCTATAAAGGGTATCTCCAATGATGGTATACTTGGCTAACTTATGGATAAATGTCCTACGTTGGTTGTTTGATATGTTTGGGGGTAGGACTTGAGCATGGAGGTAGTCATAGATGTCTTTGTACCACGGGGAATCAGAACCAACAAGTACACACACCATCTTTGAATCTGGGATATCAAAAGTAGGGACAAAAAGTTGTTCTACTAGAAATTTAAATTTAGGCATATTGCTCGATATGTCCAGTAGTGAACCAATAGTTTCCATGGCATCTGCTACCTTGTTTTGAATATGAGTTATTTGATGAAAGATGATGCTATCAAAATATTGTTTAAAGTTATCTACCATCCATTTGTATGGAGCAATCTTTTCATCTTTTGTATCATAGTAATCATTACCCTATTTGATTACCAACTGAGAATCTCCATAGACAAGTAAGTGCTTGATATTCCATTTAATAGTCATTTGTAATCCTATCAAGAGAGCCTCATACTCTGCTACGTTGTTGGTGAATGGAAAAAAATTTCTGAAAGACTTAGGAATGGTATCACCCCGTGGCATAATAAATAATATGCCAACCCCTAAACCATGATTAGTATGGGACCCATCAAAGTATAGCTTCCATGTCATTCCCATGTCAAGAGTGAAGATAAATTCATCCAGAAAATCTGAAACTAAAGGATGATTTTCCTTAATTGGTGTGTTTACCAGCTGGTCAAAAATGAATTGTCCTTTTATTGCTTTTTTTCCACATATTGGATATCATACTCATTGAGTACCATTACCCATTTGGGTAGACATCATGTTAATGCCGCTTTATTAAAAAGACACTTCAAAGGGTCAATCTTCATGACCAACATCATTTGGTGGTTTAACATATAGTGCCTTAGTCATTGAGAAGTGAAAACTACTGCAAGACAAGCATGTTCTATGGGACTGTAGTTTAGTTCATAACCTACCAAACTACAACTAATGTAGTACACTGCTCTTTCATGACCCTCATTGTCATTCTATGCAAGCAAGGATCCTAGCACTGATGTGGTTACTGAGATGTATAGTATCAAAGGTTTTCCCTCAATTAGTGGCATTAACACCAAGGCTGTAAGTAGATACTCCTTGATTCATTGAAAAGCTTCTTGACACTTGGGCATCCATACAAATGGTACTCCTTTTTTGAGTAGATGTTGGAATGGATGCATATTGTCTACTAATTGCACTATAAACCATATTATAGACTATATTCTCCCTCATAGTGTCCTCAGTTTACTTATATTAGTTGGCAGAGGCATGTCTATTATAGCCTTCACTTTTTTTGGGTCTACTTCAATGCCTCATCTAGAAATTATGTATCCTAGAATTTTCTACAACAACTATGAATGAAAGCATGAAAGGAATCACAAGATCACATAACACATGAACACCATAGTTTTTACATGGAAAAACAAAAAATGGAAAAACCACGACAAGGAGTAGGTCACAATATATTATAACTAGTTATAAGATATTACAGGGGCTCAATGCTAGGACACACTGACCTGATAAGGCTTGTAGCTAGAAATAGATACAAAATAGAAAGGGATACACAACAAAAAATTAAACTGATACAAAGTGCACCTTCCTTGTGCTAAATTCAATTCCTTTTAAGCTCTAAATACTAAATACTACTTTGCTTAGTAGTCACTCAATAATTCACAACAAATTTGCACTTATTTAGATCACTCACATGCAAATTCACAAGTTTGCACTACATCACATCACATCTCACATCACATACTATTAAATTTTATTACATAGCTAAAAAATGTTTCATATTTATACACAATTACATCCATAGACATCAGTTAGGTCGGCCTAATTAGATGTAGCCTTATTTAAGTCAAAATCACCTTGTTGGCTTTATACTTGATTCAATCACTTCTTCATGCTCAAGTCAACCATGCAACACTTAGTTAGTTTGACATGGACCTAAGATAGATCCCCTTAACATCTTCAATACATAATTAGTCTCCTCAACACATATCAAGTATTAGGTTGGCCAGGAATTATACCTAATCACAAAATAAACTAACTGATCACACACCAACAATCCTTCTGATCATATAAACATTCACCATTTTGAATATATAGAGTATTGAAATATATAAACCATTTTCCAAAATTGTATGAACTGATTCCAAACATCGAAGGAATGTGGACCAGATTACTCATACCCATTTACACTGTGTAAAGCTAAAAACTATATGTCAAACTTGTATTACTTGTAACTTTGAACTTGTTTATCCAAAATCACTAAAAAATTGATCATAGGTGCATTTATAATTCTTGAATAACATGTACTATAATCACATAAGTTGATCTTGTTACACAAGCAATTCCAAACCAAATTACCAAATTAAGATGTCTTCATTCTGTTTACCAGATTAAACAAAACTATCAACAATCAATTTTGGCATCAATGACAACACATCAAAGAGTTTCTTCTTCATTATTTCAACAATTCTTATTCATACCAAAGATATAGAAAAAATTTCATGATATGTGAGGAAGTTAGACTCAAAGAATAATAATCTTAGTTCATAAAGGTATGAATAACCTATTATACAAAGGATGCTTGTTTATGCAAGAAGCTACCCCAATCTCACACAAGGTAAGTATTCACCATGGTCATATTATAAGAACGTCCCAAAAACATGAAATGCAAAAGCAATGACCATGCCATGCTACAAGCTTCTCTAAACATACCAAGATATGGAAATATAAAGGTGGCATTGAGTAAGTGTAAGCATGAGACAAAAAGATAAGTCAATAAATAAAAATACCAACTAAAAAAAAGTTAATGGCCATCATATCTCTTGCCAAAAGATAAGGTCAATTTTGGATAGGGGCCTATTGTAGGAGAGATATTTCCATTAAGGCCTAGATTTACTAGATAAAAAATGGATAGAGATAGGAAGTATAAGGTAAACATGAAGTGACTTAGTTTAGTAGTAGTCTCTCGCTTAATATTTTCATGAAAGCTTGATGTTTTTGTGTAATGAGAAGTTTTCTTAATTTCTATGAGTGTAAATGTAGGTAATGTGTAAATTTTACTCTCAAGATAGTGACACAAATCCAATCCAATGACTAGGTCAAGGAAGAGTGTCCAGAATTATACATAGGATCATGTATTATGAATATAGGTAGATAGGAAAAACAATAGACATTGATAATTTATAAAGATGGGTAGATAGGTGAAACAATAGATATTTATAATTTATAAAGATAGGTAGATAATGGATACTAATAATTATTAATCCATGATATGTGGATAGATAGAAGATATTAGAAGTAATCTCCAAGGATTATGATTCAAAGGAGAAAGATACCCCATACTAGAGGTAGTATAATCATGGATAGAAGATAGTAAAGGATTCTTGAGATGAGATGATGGTGCATAAAGGATATGGACTCTGGAGGAAATAAGGGTTTTCATTTTCCAAAGCATACATGGATAATTTTCACGACTAGTTTTATCAAAATAAAATATGAAAGAGTAGGGGTATGGATTAGATAGCATGACGGCTATATGATGAAGGATATGGATAGGATATTAATTATGATCAAAGGAAGGAATTAAGGATTTATTTGGATAAGAGGAGGGATATGTAATGGAATGAATGGCTTAGGGGTAGATTAAATTCTTGGATAAACTAGGTTGGATTCAAATTTAGTTTGTTCTTTGATATGCATTACTTGGATAGGGATGGTGGGATGTTGTGGAGGATTAGGATCATGACATGGAGATAAAGGGATATTTTTATCTTGACTTGGGGTAGGATCATGAAATGTTAGGGAAGTGATAGGAAATTATAAGATGGAAGGATGCTTTGATATTGAGATGGAAAGGGACCATAGGATAGTGTTGAAGGGATATCTTGATATCGAGTTGGAATGGAGTCATCAGATGAAGATGATGAGATACTATGATATTGTCATGGAGGTGGATCATTGGTTGGATTGGAAGGTCTGCTTTGATCTTGATTTGGTGGGGGATCACAGGATGGGATGGAAGGTGTTCTTTGATATTGAGGTAGAAGGAGATCTTAATATTCGATGGAAGGGATATCTCGAGGCATTGTTTTACCCCTACATGTATTGGTTGCTTGCACTCAATCTATGGTATATTCATATGGAACAAAAGTATAATTGAGCTCCTTGTTAGCGAGATTCCACTTACTATAGTCAAGGATCAAATCTATGTATACCTTGAAATCACTATTGGATGAAGATGGGAAATCCTAAATATTAATATCACCCTGATCTATAAATCCTAAATAATATATTTTTAAATTTTATACAATTAGGAGTTTTATGACCATTGACCCTATAGTGTTCACAAAATTCATTATCTTTGTACCACAAGGGTTTGATTTGAGGTTCATAATCTATAACTTTTGGTAATGTAATAAGCTTATATTAAATCAATTCTTGCAAACAAGATTCAATAGGCTCCCCTAAAGGAGTATATCTTCATCTTGGAGCAATTTTTTACCTAGGTAGTCTGCTAGGGATAGTGAAACATTGAGTATTTTGTTGTTTGTTTGTTGAAAATTGTATGTTAGATGGTTATTTTATGTTTTGGATATCTTTAAATCACTTGCTACACCATAATTGAGAATGTATTTTTTCACACAAAGATGAAGTTTATCATTAGATTAAGAGGCACTATCTTTATTATCCTTATATATTATCACATGACCTTTAGTAATGAGAGATTTTTCAATGGTTAATCCCTTTTCTTGATCTCATCAAATGTATTAATGCATTGGACTTGTATATGAAAGGTAATTTCTTGGTTTAGATTTTGGTTGAATATGTTAACAAGTTGTCTTTTAGGGATAGGACATGGGAATTTTCTTGCCATATTTCTCCATCATTGTAAGAAGGCTACAAAGTATTCTCCATTTCTTTTTTTATATTATAAATATCAATCATATACATTTCATGCATGCTTCATTTTATATGAGAAATGAACAATGAATTTTTGGGTTAACTCATGAAAATATTTGATCCAATGGGGTAGGTGGGAGAACCATTGAATGACTTGAATTCATAGAATTTGAGGAAAGAGAAACATTATTAAATAAGTATCATTATAAGAAACCTCAAGAAAATATAGGTAGAATTCCCTTATGTATTCACATGGACCACCTTTTCCTTTGTACTTGTCAAATTTAGGCATTTCAAAATTAGTAGGAAAGGGGATCATGGGTATAGACATATTACATGGATAAGGGAATATTTCTTCTAATGTATAGATTTATTCAGTGTGTCCTATTTTCATATTTTCTATAGATTATATTCTAGGTCTTGAATTTTTGTTGCCAAATCATTTATGGGTGTCGAGGTAGATATGTTAGGAAGTGTGTATGTGGAAAAAGATCATGAATTTTGTGGGATATATGAGTTTGTAGGAACATTATATGTGTGTTATTGGAAGGTGTATGCGATGGGAGGATAAATTGGATGGTTAGTTATAAGAATGAAAGTAGTGACACATGGCTACATGGGATGTGGTATTCATTTGGTGGCACATTTTTTTGGGAAGACATTAGGAATGTTTGAAATTGTTGATAAGTAGAACAATGGGATGTAGGTGGTAAGGTGGTAGGAATTTAGACATGTGTTGGTTGTTGCATATGTAAGGATTGAAGAAATTATTTCACAAATGGAGAATTTGTTTAAAAGGGATTTAAAGGAAGAGGCATGTTTTACATGTTAGGATTGGTACCAATCATGATGGAATGTGCAATGGTATAGGATGAATTAGGTGTAAAATGATCAAGAGTCTCTTGGTAGGACACCATTGGACCTTAGAAATATCAAGTTGAGAAGATGGGGTATGAGGAAAAGTGGCCATCATTATATCTATAGGGTTTTGTGATGGATTTTGGGTATAAAAATTAGGAGGTAACTTTGAATTATTTTGAACTAGCATTTAAAGATAGTGATAGGTATTTATAATGAAAATAAGTTCCATAACTCTGATTTCTTTAAGATCTTTATCAAATTCTTGGAGCTCCCCTAAGGTTAGGTCTTGATTAATATCTTGATCAATGTGAATTTCCCATGAAGATGATGCTATATGACTCTCATACGGATCTTGAGGTGGTTTTTGTGAAGAATTCCAAAGTCATATTGACTACCACTCATGGTTATTTGCATGTTTGACTCAAATTGGTGTGATTCCATGATTTTCTTATATTGTGACCTTGTGATTGACATTAGACATTTGTTATGGATTTGTAAATTCTTGGAATTTAAGCCTAGATACTATAAGAGATGAATATTAGCTCTATACCCAAGACCACCAACAAAAACAATGGAATCCTTCCACAAAAGAGTACAAGAGAATGAGATTTCTTGATATTAGGACCTATCAAAATGATGATGAGGTATGGAGTATATTAAAAATAAGTACAATGACCTTGCTTATATAGACAAGGTGAGAAATAGGATTAAACATGATTGTGACATGTGACTTAATCTTAAGACATGAGACAACTAACTCATAATAGCTTAGGACTTAAGAATTAAGTGTTAAAAGTATAAGATATAGATAAGACAACCAAGAATTATAGAAGGAATCTTATAATCCTAAGTAAAATTAACGTGTGAATAAGTCCCCTAAGTCCCTAGTAAGTAAATTTACTAGATACAAGACATATATTCACACCAACACCCCCTTAAGTACAACTTAGGGATATGATTATTATGAAAATGATGCAAAAAAGATGTAAAAAGGGGTCCCAACTACAAGGAAAATTTAGGTACACATGTACAAATGCAAATGAAATCTCTCATAAATAGAGAAAAGGAGAAAACTCAATGGGACAAAAATCCTCCCCAAAAGAGAGAAAATATAAAATCAATATGATGCATGGAGGACTTAATGATACCCCCCAAGGACTACATCCATCACGAAAAATATCCCTCAAAAATCCAATCAATCTCCCTCCATATTAATGATAACAAGAGAGACCATCCAATCCCCCCATAATGAGATAACCTACTACAAAGAAGCAATAGAAGCACTCTTGTGGACTAAAATTTGGTATGGACTTAATTTGGTATTCAAGGCAAGATGACTTTGATGCTAGAAATCTTAGAATCTCATCAGAGAAATATATAATACATGATAAAGCAACAACAAGCCCTAATTCCAAGAAACATTAGAAAGCTCTCAAAATGGTACAACCTTAGAATCTATGAAGCAATAGTTGATTGGAAAATGATCTAGAGTGAAAATAAAGTGCAAAGATGAAAAGTGTTCTCTCCCAACTATCAAAATATCCAAGTAATCTCCAAAACACCCATCAGACCAAGAACTAAAATAGTGATCAACCTATGATAGAAATAGAAAAAGTGCATGGATTGAATGATAGAGCTCTTTAATAATTTTCCATTGTCACAAGAATTGTGAAAATAAGAGATCGTGGAAAAAATCTATGAGATTAGGAGCCATAAAACAAGATCCCAACTTCAACCAATAATAAATGGCACAAAACAACATTTTTTTTTCAAAAATAACCCACAACACTACAAATTTGATAAAACTAGCTTTTCAACAATATCTTTTTCAAAAAATTTCACCTCATGGATTGCAAGTTATGTCAGAAAGAAAAAAAACCCTATTTAGGGAATCCATTGACTAAATAGGCACAATATTTTAGCCCTTAAGGGTTGGTGGCTGGTCCACCATATGACCATAAGTTGTTGAGTAAAAACAAGTCTACTGCTAGGGGCGATGGTGCCACACGAGTGGTGGGGGAGAAGTGAGTGACAGGCATGGCCATGTTGCTTGATGGATAGCCCTCATTCTCTCACGATATAATTATGGCCCAATCGGTAAAGGGTCCAGGTGCACAACATGATGTGATAAGGGGCACTAACATAGTTAGAAACTATCTACAAAGTGGATAGGTTGGCAGAGGCTAACAAATTTTGTAGACAAGTGGTCAACAAAACTTATAGGATGTCAGTAGAGAGCTATAGAAAAAATATGTTGACTATAGAATAATAATTTTTAAACCCTATATAGTATTTAAATATATTTTTCTTAAAATGTTAAAATTATTGCCTTAAATAAAATACCCCATATAAATTATTTTTAAATAATTTTTTCTGTGAAATATACAAGTCATACCACCTATACTCGGGGGGTCATATAACATGCCCAGGTAATTTTTTTTGCCTCAAAAATGCTTGAGGCCAAACATAGGCATATTTTATATCAAAATTTGTCTCTCACGCCTTATCAACATGATTATGAGGTTGAATTGGGCTCAAACTATGCCAAAAGCTTAGCTACCTTTGGATCTTGAAATCTTCAAACCCTTGTAGCTTTGGCAAAAAATGTCAAATTTAGATACAACAAAAGACACTATTGAATTTCTCAAACACCCTAAACTAAAAAATGAGCTCATATTTCCTCTAACATGAGCCAAAAATGACCTACAATGAAGAACCACAAAGAGAAACCTTCCAAATCTGGTATTTTTTTAGGTTTTTTTGATTCCCAAGTTCACCATATGGTGCAAGGGAAGAGCATACTCAACCTTATTAAACATAACCAAGGTCTCTCACTAGAAAGAGCTCAAAATAAAATATAAGAAGGGTTTTTCAGGCTTATCTCTAATACCATGTAAGGTCTAAAAATTAGCTCTATACCCAAGACCATGTGCAAAAATAATGGAATCCTTCCATAAGAGAGTATGCAAGAAAATAATCTTTTTACTGATATTAAGCGCTATCAGAATGATGACAAGGTATGAAGTATATTATAAATGAGTACAATTACCTTTCTTATATATACAAGGTGAGGAATAAGATTAAACATGATTCTAACATGTGGCTTAATATTATGACATGAGATGACTAACTCATAACAACCTAGGACTTAAGCATTAAAAATGCTAAAAATACAAAATCTAGATAAGCTAACTAAGACTTCTAGAAGGAATATTATAATCCTAAGTAAACTTAACATACGAATAAGTCCCCTAATTCCCTAGTGAGGAAATTTACTAGGTACACAAGAAATATATTCACACCAATAAATATGATTTGAATAACTTACTTTCATAACATATAATTATTGGATACAACCAAAATAGTTCAAAGGTAATCTAGATCTCAAAATGATATTGATTAAGATAGAGATAGTTCTCTTGAACTAGACATATGAGCACAAGAAAAATAAACATGTGCTCACTTGAACTAGCTTTATGAGCCTATGAAATATGATGGATAAATGATATGTTTACTTGAATTATCCTTTGATTCCAATCAAGATGATAAATAACAATATTCTTACTTGAACTAGTCTTGTGAGTCTAATAAATATGACAAGTAAAGAGTGGAGTCTTCCAAATCAAGAGTAGCCAAAGCTCCTGAGCTAGTGTATCCATGAATGTTATATGTTAACTTAACACCTTACTAGAAATAGGCAAGTTTTCAAGAATAGATTCAAGTTAGAGATAAAAGATAAGAGATCTAAATAAAGTTTTAATAGATTTTTATAATATCATTGATAATGATATGTTGATTTGTGAATTTAAACAAACTCCAAAGAATTTATTATTTTCGAAGCCTTTACCAAAGATAATATTTTAAGATCTAATGAGGTAGTGTAAGACATTTTCAGTGCAAGATATGTTAAAAGTGTTGTTATGGTTCCCAAAAATGATTTAAACAATGTGTTTTTGTTTTGGACACTTTATTTTAGCAAGAAATAGCAAAAATGGTTGTTGAACTTTTAAACTTACAAAGATACTCTAAACACATTAACAAATTTAAATATAAGAAGATAAAGATAATATATTTGCTTGTTTTTCCTATGATTTTTTTTGTTTTGTTTTGGAATGTTTTAATTTTCATGATTTTAAAGTTTTTACATTTTGTTCAAAGATTAAAAACACACAAAGATATAATACAAAATATAATTTCCTATGGCTCAATTTGGATTTTTAGTCCCTTTTGGTTTTAAGTGGGGAAGGTACTTTTAAACATTCAAATACACAAGAAAAATGATCAAGCCTAGTCAAGTGGGTTTATGAATCCTTGTAGGTATAAGATGCCACAAGAAAAGATGGCCAAAAAAATTCAGCTAGGCTTTCCAAACTCAACTAGGGGTATCATATATATACCACAAAGGTATGTGAGGCCTAATCCATAGATGAAAGGGAATATTGTCAAAAAAATGGGAGGAAAGGGTAACCCACTCTCCAGGTCTTCAATTCTTTAAGGTATAAAGGTATTAAAGGCTTATCCCAAATTGACAAGATTCCACTTTCAAGAGGTGTGTCCTTCAATTCACCCCCAACTCTTTATGCTCCAATGGAACACATGATTTGAGGTCATCCCATAGGGTGATGAAATCCATAGGAAAGCCCCCTAAAAAGAAAAAAAGATCAATTATTTTTTATCCTTAAGATCACCCTAAGACACAAGAAGAGATAATACATAAGTAGATTTTTGGGACTAAAAGACATTTATTTATATTAGATCACAAATACAAATCTGAAAGATTGATTTTAAACCCAATTTCCAATGTGAAAAGACACACCAATCAAGATTGTCTAAAGCAAGATAGATAACACATACGATAAAAATACTATGGTTACTTTGTAATTTAAAAGACAAAGGGTGATTGGAATGAAGGTACCTAATGTCCAACACTAAATTGGAGAAGAATACTTGATCCAATTCTATGAGTACCAGACCAGTTTTTCAACCCTTTTGAATTTCAAAAGGTTCAATTCCTATATAAAAATATCAACAAAAAAAATCATAGAAAATACTAATAGCTCAAGTTGGGATTAAATTCTAGAAAATAGATGCATAGAAAAGATAGGTTCATCACAAGATTACAATTTCAAATATATCTTTTCTCCATTTTCACAAAGTCAAACTAGATTCAATTATTTTGTAATATTTATTATCCCAAATATAAAAATTCAAAGAAAAATCCTTGTTAAAATTTTGAGAGCTTTCCAAAAATATTTAAAAAATATCTAAAAAGTTCCTTTATTTTTTCCCTAAAAAGTAGGTTTATGAGAAAACCCTAGTCAATGTAGATCTAATCACTTAATAAATTTTTTTACCTAAAAAATAAAAATAAAAGAATAGATCCCTATTAATATTTTGGGAGATTTCTATATATATAAGTTTTTCTTAAAAAATCATTGGTTTACAACCAAACTATCATATTTATGAATAATCATAGAATTATGTATTGCTATTAGGATTCAACCACGTAGTTTTTTGAATCAAACTCATTGACCCATGTTTTATGATTAGTGGTTCACAAGAACCCATATCTCATGATAATGAATGGTCCACTTAGCACTCATTGCATCTAGGTGATGCCCATAGAGGTGAAGCACTAGTCCTTCCTAGGAGGTCACCCATCCCAATACTACTCCAACATAACTATGCTTAACCATGAAGTTTTCCCCAAGGTTAATCCCACTTAGCTTGCAACCCCCTTTGCAAAACCTTCAAAAAGTGTTGTTCCTTATGAATAATTCATTATAGAGCCCCTTTAGCTCATCAATTGATAAGTGGGAGGTATTTTCCACAATATGTTAAAATATGATAGAACTATCAAGATTCAACCATATTGTTTTTCGAGTCAAACTCATTGATCATGTTTTATGAGTAGTTTTTCACAAGAATCCATCTCTCATGATAATGAATGGTCCACTTAGTAGTCATTGAATCTAGGTGATGTTCACAAAGGTGAAGTATTAGGACTTCCCAGGAAGTCACTCATCCTAGTACTACTCCAAATCAATCACGCTTAACCATGGATTTTTCCCCAAGGTTAAGCACTCTTAGCTTGCATTACCATTTACAAAACCTTTGACAAGTGTTGTGCTTGATGAATCATTCATTATAGATCCACTTTAGTTCATCAATTGATAAGTAGGAGGTGTTTTCCACACCATGTCAAATTATGATATTGTTATTAGGATTCAACCGTGTAGTTTTTTGAGTCAAACTCATTAACCCATGTTTCATGAGTAGTGGTTCACAAGAACCCATCTCTCATGATAATGAATGTTCCACTTAGCACTCATTGCATCTAGGTAATTCTCATATAGGTGAAGCATTGGGCCTTCCTGAGAGGTCATCCATCCTAGTACTACTGCAACTCAAGTGTGCTTAACTATGGATTTTTTCCCAAGGTGAAGCCCGCTTAGCTTGCAAACCAATTGTAAAACCTTCAAAAAGTGTTGTGCCTTATGAAAAATTCATTATAGAGCCCCTTAAGCTCATTAATTGATAAGTAGGAGGTATTTTCCACGTGTCAAATTATGATATTGCTATCAGGATTCAATCATGTACTTTTTTGAGTCAAACTCATTGATGAGCTCAAAATATGCTCACAATTTGGATATCTTGGTGTACTTTTATTACGCTCACTTTTGTTATTCATGTTTGTTTAAACTCTTTTGAAACCTTTTATCAGGATATCCTATAGCAATACACTTTCATGTTCCTGCAGCCCATCATGTTGTCATGTCTACATTTATTACCCCGTTTGACTCCCTAAATGACTGGTATAACGCATATAGTTTTTGAATGATGAAATAGATTTAAATATGTGATTAATGAACAGATATTGTGTATGTGCCATGCACCTTTTCTTTCGCATCTGTTACCTTTTGTTTCATAGGTTGTTGAAGAAAGTATGATCGAGTCAAGCGCAGCCAATCTCAGCCTTGTAGTAAAGTCCATTTCCTACACAACTTAGAGGAAGCTCTGGCGAAGACTCTTTGAACGAAACTGTTGGGAAGGATTTTAAATGTCAGTCAATCTGGAAGAGTGGAGTGCTAGATTCTCTCTGGATTGGGTTGAATGGATAAACTCATTTATGAAGTCTATTCCTTGATTTCAGGATACATTTCACATCCACAGTTTTCTCTGTTAGGGTTAGTTAGTAGTTGTTTTCCTGATTTAAATAAGTGCTCCTCCTATGCGAGTGAGCAAACATAGAAGCATAGGGAGATAGAAAGATATCATGTAAGAGTTAGTATGATAAATAAAAGTAGAATCTTTATGACAAGAGACGGAGTTTGTTGTTAGTTCTCATATCAACAGAGCAATGTATACCATTCTGAGTTTATGAATAAAGATTGATGAAGTTTTGAGTTCAACACTTGCGTAATTAGTTGATGCTTGCTAAGGGGGGCCACTTAGTAAGTATCTATAGTTAGTTAGTTAGCTATTCTTTTTCTGTTGATCATCAGTTAGATTTCATCTTTGAAGTTTTTGTGCAAACTCAGTCTTATATTATTTTTGCAGCATCGAGAATCCATCCCTGTGTTTGTTCCTACAGCATAATGCCAGTTCATAGTTTGTTTTTCAGTCATAGCTATTATGATTTTTGCTTTGGTTAAATTATGGTTGAGTTAAAAGAACTTTACATTGCCTTCCTGTAGCATAGGTAGAATCTCTTTCCAAGAATTTATTGTAACTGAAACTAGTTCTTAGTGCATATATTGTGCTGCTCCATTCAAAGTATACATTCCCTAGTTTGACAAGTAAATGAATTTCCATGAAGAGATATTAGTCACCTGCTGGAATGTCCAATTCCCAGGATAGGTTTTACCATGATTTTCATATCCTTTTGTGGGCACGACCATTTTTGGTGCCGTTGTCGGGGATGGTGTCAAGCTAAAAACCTGTCAGAAGTCATTTTTAGCATTAGTTTAGTTTGTTAATCAAGAATTTTCAAAATCCTTCAAATCACCATTCATTCTATTGCATGCATAGAAGAAGAGACGTGCTGGGAAAGTTCCTCCTTGAAAACCTGTTTGTTGAATTACGATTTGGCCTAGATGACGAAGAACCTAAGGAAAATCCATTTTCTTTGATATTACAGCAAGAAAATATGGCACATAATCCACCTAATCCACCTCCTACTTTTGAGTTTCCCATTGTTGCCCAGCAAGATACTGATAACCTTAAAAATATTCCTTCTTCATTACTTCCCAAGTTCTATGGCCTAGTTACGGAGGACCCAGAAACTTTCCTGTCTGAGTTTGATATCCTCTGTCGTAGTTATGACTACACTATAGATGCTTAAAAACTAAAATTGTTTCTTGCTACCTTGAAGGAGGGAGCTCTCAGATGGTTCCTGAGTTTGGGAATGGGTGTTGTTGATAGTTGGGCAATCATGCAAACAAAATTTCTTGAGAAATACAAGGAATATTGTAATAGTGGTAGTAAAGGTGATGATATATTCAGAATTCAACAGAAGGAGGATGAAAGTCTGGAGGATTATATCTCAAGATTCTTGTTTTCCTTGAAAAATAATTCAAACCATACTCTCAACGAAGAATCTCAGAAACTACTTTTTTTAAGAGGAATCAGTGATACCTGTATAGATGCCCTGGACCTAATGGGAGGAGGCGATATAACCCAAGCATCTTGGGATGATATCAAGTAGATATGTCTCAATTACTCCTGAGAAAATGTGAAGAAGGGTAGAGGTCATCAAGCTACAGTGGGCAAGTCTTCTTCCAGTGGAGTTTCCCGAATGGAGATCACAAATTTGTTGTCTAATTTCAAGCAGGATATCATAAACAACATGGCTACACAGTTGGATACCATGCAAGCTCGCATGAAACATGTAGAGGTTGAAGCAATAATGGGTGAGTTCTGTCCACATTGTAGACAGAAGAAACGTGACTGCCAATGCAAGATGGTGGCTAACATGGAGGTTAAATAGTTACCTACTGATTATAAGATGATAGAAGGTGATGATGACCAAGACTTCTTTGTTACACAAAGGAGACCATGGGCTTCAAGACAAGGTATGCCTCAAGATCCTTTAAATTTTGGTAATCCTTACTCTAATTATAATAACCAATGGAAACCTACATATGGCCCATCTCCACCTTGGAGTGCTCCTCAACAATACTGGCCTAACTATCAGAGCCCTCAATGGTAACCCCCTCAAGGAGGTTGGTAGCAGCCACAACCACAATGGACTCCACCTCCAAGTAACTGGAAACAGAACCCTTAATGGAGAAGCCCTTAGTAATGGCAAAACCAGCCCCCTAGATTCCTACAGTCTCAACAACCACAACCTCTAGCCCTTATGCCTCCTCCTGTAGCACCTACAGCAAATATTGGCCCTCTAAAAAAATACCTATGCCTACTCAACCATTGCCAAATCCTAATAATAAGTAGCAGCAACAAAAACAACCTATGTATTCTGCAGAAGCCAACCAGTATCCAGCTTATGACTTGGATATCAATAATATCCATCTCAAGTCTGGAACTACTCTCCCTACTCCACAGCCACCTGTAATTACAAAGATTCCAGACTCTACTGTTGAACAACCTATTGATCATGTAGAAGATATACCTATACCAGCTACTACCTCTAAGGAACCTATTCTGCAGCCTCAGGCTAGACCACCTTTTCCTAAGAGATTGCAAATGACTACATCCAAGACCATTGAAGAGCCTACTTTTGATATTCTAGAGTAGTTAAAGAATGTTCAAGTTCAAATTCCTCTTTTTCAAGCTATTAAAGATGTTCTAGTCTATGGAAAAGCCATTAAAGAGGCCTGTCTAAAGAAACAAGGAAGAAAGAAAAAGGATCCCCAAACTATCCATGTTCTAGGACAGTTAGCTAATATTATGTTGGGGAAGGTTGTCATTCCAAAATATACTGATCCTGGAAGTCCTGTAGTCAAAATAAATATCAATGGTCAAGTAGTAAGAAATTTTTTGGTTGACCTTGGTGCAGCCATTAATGTGATGACCAAGCACACTATGGAGTGTTTGAGTATCCCAAACATTCAGTCTACACCAGCTGTCATGTAGCTTGCTGATAGTTCCATGGTTACACCTGATGGAGTGATTGAAGATGTCATTGTCACCCTTAAATCTTGGGAATATCCTGCTGATTTCACCATATTGTCCACTAAGGAAACCTTAGGAGGATATCCTATTATCCTAGGCAGACCTTAGTTAGCTACAACTAATTCTCTTATAGGATGCCATTCAGGAGACATGACAATTTTTGATGGTCAGTCAAGAAAGAAATTGGCTTTATACCCATCTGCACAACCCCTGCCAGATTTGTCTCAATCAATTTGGCCAGATCTAGGAGAGGAAATTGGAGAAATAAATTCATTAGCTTAGTTAATGATGCTACAAACTGATCCATTTTCCCAGCTCTAGAGTGAAGATAACATGCTTCTACACATTTTGCAGTTTAGTTCTGGTTTAAATAGCCCATCTGTTTTGGACAACCATTCTCAGCAATTTTTCTTGTAGCAACTGAATCCTGAAAGCCATCATGATTTGCTATTATGTGATATATAGGAACCACCTTTATCAGCAACCTCAATAAGTGATCTTATCAAATAGATAGAAGTATCTCCAGGCTGCTCTTCGCATATTAATAATAAGTTGCCTCCATCTCAATAAAATGCCCTAGCCTCAATGCTGCAAGCCCACTACAGAGTCTTTGCATGGGATTATGGGGATATGAAAGGTTTAGACCCAAAAATCTGTACACATCGCATATATATTAACAGTGACTTCAAACCTATCAGGCAGCCTCAAAGAAGAATTAATTCAGCTTTGAGAGAAATTGTTAAAGAAGAATTGCAGAAAATGTTAACAGTTGGCTTTATCTACCCAATCTTTGATAGTCAGTGGGTTTCCCCATTGGTCATTGTTCCTAAGAAAGGAGGAAAATGGAGGGTATGGGTAGATTACAGAGAGCTCAAATTGGCAACAAAGAAAGATTACTTTCCTCTTCCATTCATTGATCAAGTTCTGGATAATTTAGCTGGAAAAAAGTACTTCTCATTCTTGGATGGCTTTAGTAGGTACAATCAAATCAAGATTGCTCCCGAGGATCAGGAAAAGACTAATTTTACATGCCCTTGGGGAATGTTTGCCTATTCAATTTTTCCTTTTGGTCTTTGTAACGCTCCTGCAACTTTCCAGAGGGTAGCCATAAGTATCTTCTCAGACATCTCAAATGATTGCATGGAAATATACATGGATGACTTTACTGTTTATGGTACAACATTTTAGGAAGCTCAAGCCAACTTGGAGAAAGTACTACAAAGATGTGAAGATCACAGCCTATCGCTAAATAGTGAAAAGTGCTTCATGATGATGCAGGAGGGAATAGTGCTCGGTCACTATATTTCTGCTGTAGGAATTCAGGTTGATCCTGCTAAGATTGAGGTCATCTCTAAGCTACCCTCTCCTGTTAATCATAAAGAGGTACAAAGTTTTCTAGGCTATGCTGGATACTATAGGAGATTCATGAAGGACTTCAACCAAATAGCAGGCCCCTTATACAGTCTGTTGAAGAAAGATGCCGAGTTTTCTTAGACTGAGGAATGTGAAAAAGAATTTCTTGACTTGAAATTCACCCTCACACAGGTGCCTATTCTGAAAGGACCTAATTGTTCACTTTCATTTCATATTCATACTGATGCATCATATTATGCAATTGGGGCAGTATTAGGGCAGAAAGATGGTTTGATAGAACATGCACTCTACTACATAAGCAAAAATTTGCAAGGGGCTGAATTAAACTACACTGTTACAGAAAAAGAAATATTGGCAGTCATCTATGCCCTCAATAAATTTAGGCATTACATCATCGGTTATCAAATATTTTTCCACACTGATCATGCAGCAATCCAGTATCTCATGAACAAAGCCTCAATATCCGAGAGACTGGCAAGATGGTTATTGCTGATGCAGGAATTTGACATTACAATTGTGGACAAGTCAGGTAAAGCCAACGTAGTTGCTGATTTCCTTTCTAGAATTCAAAGGCAAGATGACTCTGCACTTATTGAAGACTCCTTTCCTGATGAGCACCTATTTGCAATCAAGATTATTCACCCATGGTATGTTGATATAGCAAATTATCTGGCAACAGGAAGAACTCCTCGTCAATTCTCCCCTAAAGAAAAGAGATTATTGGTAGAGAAAAGCTTTAACTTTTCTTGGATTACAGATTGCATGTTTTATACAGGACCAAGTCATGTTATGAGGAGATGTGTACCAGAGGAGGACACTCAGGATATACTGCATGCAAGCCATGATGAGCCGTGTGGTGGACATTTTGCTGCCAAAAGGACATCAATGAAAATTTTAAATACCGGTTACTATTGGCCAACTTTGTATAGAGATGCAGCCAAATATACCAAGAGATGTGATAGATGCCAACGAATGGGAAGACAAACTCACTCTAATGAGATGCCTCTATTTCTACTAGTTGTAGTTACACCATTCGACAAATGGGGATTAGATTTTGTGGGACCAATTGATCCACTTTCCAATGGTAAGTCCTACATCCTTGTATGCACAAATTATGTCACAAAATGGGTAGAGGCTAAACCTATGAAACATGATACAGATAATAAAGTGGTTGAATTCCTCTATGAGGAAATATTTACTAGGTTTGGTGTTCCTAGGGAAATAGTAACAAATCAAGGAGCACAATTTACTTCTACACTTATCATGGCTTTAGTCAATGAATACAATATACGACACAGGAAATCAACTCCTTATCACCCCTAGGCCAATGGCTAGGTTGAGGTCACCAATAGGGATATAGAGGCCATCTTGACTAAAACTATAGATTTGCATAGGAAGGATTGGGCCACAAGGTTACCAGACACTATATGGGCCTACCGTACTACCTGAAAAACTGCTACATGATATACACCTTTTGAAATGGTGTATGGTAAAACAGCTGTGATGCCAATAGAATTTGAACACAAGACTTTAGAACAGCATTAGAGATGAACATGGACTTAACAAATACAAAAAAGGATAGAATCATACAGCTCAATGCTCTAGATGAACTCTGAAAGAATTCCCTGCAGCACACTGAGATAATATAGAATCAATGAATGAGGTGGCATGATAAGTACATTAAGGAAAATAAATTCAAAGTAGGAGATTGGGCTCTACTTTATGACTTATGATACAAGGACAGTCCAGGAAAATTACAAACCTGATGGTTGGGCCTGTATGAAATTGAGAATGTATTTGCTAATGGTTCAATTCAACTTGTTACAATTGATCCTGTTAGATTCAAGCTATTAGTTAATGGACACCACCTCCAGTTGTACCATAAACCAGTGTCAAAAGATGAATTCATGCAATAGTTCGTTCAGGATCCTGCTGCTAATCTTCTTGCAGCTGAAGGCTTTAGGCTTTCTCCTACAGCTTCACCATAATTTTGAAAAGCATGCTCATAATAAAGGTTTCCTTTTTAAGGAAACCCTTTTTCTTCATTTCCACTTGTCGCCACATCTCACTTCTTTATCTTCCGTTCCATCCATCCATTCATCTCATCCGCCCACATTACCCATCCACCTCATTCATCTGCACCCCCCTTAATGATGATATCATTCACAACTGTCACCTCATACCGAAGCTATCATCTTTTTCAACACGTACAAGCATTTATTGAAAGGTATGCCATATCTTTTGTTATCGCATATTTGATCTATTTCATTCTATTCATTTACTACTATGTCTGTATCAGTCATTATTACATGATCTCTGCCTATTCTTTAGTACATATGAGGACACATGTCATACTCTAAGTAGGGGGTAGGATAATCCACTTTTTAAACTTGTCTTTTCACTACTGCCACAACTGCTCAGATAACCTTTATTATTTTTTTGGTACTTTCCAAATATGATCTCATGTCTTTTTCATTGCATTTTTTTAATTGTAAATCACAATTAAAACTGCTTGTTCAAAAAGTTCATTTTTGGAAAAGGAGAGAAAAGTGACGGCACGATAGAAAAGAACCAGAACATAAAGGGAAACAAAAAGGGAAATTTTTGGATTTTCAGCAAAGAGTTGAGTTCAGCTAAGGAAAAACTGTGAACATGGGTGGTCAGCTGGTGCAACATGAGCCTGTAGCTCATGAGTTATTATTGCAAAATCCTCAAACAGTCTAGGCATTCAGCCTCTGTGGATGGTTGAATTACTTTTTGAGTTTAAATGCTTTCAATGAGAAGGTTGTAGGTAAATTTTTGAGAATCCTTTCTGAAGGGGAGGCTACTGTATGAGGTCTAACAGTTGTTGTAACTGAAGAAAGAATTGCAGAGGTAACCGGGCTTCTAGCTGTTGGAGAAAATTTTTCTTCGTATGCTATCTCTGCAAGTGCAGAATTTACAATACCCACTGACGGACCTTTGGAAGTCTCCAAGCAGGGATGCAAGAGTCGTTGCCTCCTCCATATCCAAAATACACTACTTTCATAATTAGGTATTTAACATGTGAAGGCCATTTCTCTTACCTGCATTCTTACCATTTCAAATTGTTAAGTCATATGAGGCATGGGTTAGCTGTAAATATTCTGAACTTTTTGTTAAAATTTTTGGAACAATGTGCCCATGAAACCTAATAGGGGAAGGATAATTCTATTTCTCATGATGGCTTTATAAAATTGTTGATTAAACGCTCTTTGAGAGATGTCTCACCTCTTTCCTAGCAAAAATTTGTTGCCCAAAAGAGCTTGCAAATTCCAGAACCCCCTAGGACACTTACCCCATGGCCTCAGAAAAAGAAAGAAATATCATCTACCAGTAGAAGAACAGGGCAAGGGTCATCTACTCCTACAACACATGGTCCTACAGCTCACACACTAGAGTCATCTTCCTAGGTACAAACTAGGTCTGCCACTAGGAGAGAGAAGGGAAAAACAAAGGCAGGAGAGTCATCTGGGGCAGAACAAACCCCAAAATCTAACCCTCGTTCTCAGAAAAAGGCAACGCTCTTCTCCTATAGCATCTTCCCCTACAACAACTTCTCCTACAGTAATGCCTGTTGCTATCACTAGCTCACCATCATCCTCTGACAAGGCAGAACCTTCTAGACAGTTCAGAAAGAGGAAGGCTACGAGAACACCTCCTACAGCCGCACCAGTGCCAAGAAGAGTTTCCACAAGGAAACAATGTAAAAACTCCCCTGATTCACCTCAACCTGAGTTTATGATAATTTTAGAAGAATCTGTAGAGTCTGAATATGATGTTTCTCAGAATGTGTCTAAGAGTGTTGCATAGAGTTCATTTGTTCCTAAAGAGGAACAAATTGAGACAAGGGAAATTGAGCATTATGAAAGAGGGATACCAAGTCTTGATGACTTGGCTACTGTTGTTATGCAAATTTTGGAGGAAGCACAGTCTTCTCCACTGCAGCAACAAGAATTCATCCTGTAGCAAGAGAAGGAATAGACTGAACAATTGGACGTGGCCAGTGAAGCTACATTTCCCCTGCAACCTTTCAAGCCATTGTTGTCTACAAAAAGATATTTTTGATTGAGTTTTTGGAATATGTCAAAGCTACATGGAAACTAGTTACATTGAAAACCTTGACTTTCCGCCACCTAGCCCAGACTGAAATGCAACAAAGTCTATGGGAGGAAGAAAATAAGAAACTAAAGAAGGAAATTGAAAGGCAGAAACAGGAAATTTTGGAGTTAAAAGAGAAAATGGATGAAATGACAAAGGTAACTGGTCAGATTATGGAGTGCAGACCACCACCCAGAGTTTATGCTCTGTGCCTCAAGGAACAATTCTTGTGGTTCCAACTAATGATAATTTCCAAAAATCAAGATCCTATTATTCACACTGCTAAAGAATTCTACGATGCATACCAGGCAGCTTCTAATTGGCTAAGAAATTCTTTGTGTGAATTTTACTTACATGGCTTTATAATTCCATTTGAAACAGAGTGTAATCCCCTTCTATAAATTGGCGATATCCATTTGAGATCACTTATGTCTTGGGCGGCCAACGAAGCAAATTATGGCAGGCAATGGGAAGCATATGAAGAAGCTAAAAGGAATGAGCCTGTTCCATTGCGCCCTGAGAGTTTAGACCCCCATGCAATGTTGAAAACCTGGTTTACTCTGGCATATGGCTTTTATAATAATATAGCCAGGATGAAAATATTTGATCTCAGAAAATAGGTTTATGATGAGTTTCAGGAACAACCATACTCATTTTGGAGGCTGTCATACTCCAGGATTGAGAAGAGGTGGGAGAGATTAACTGTTGGGTTAAGAAGATTTGAGCCTCACACTCCTCTAAATTTTACGGCAGCTTTCAAATGATCAAGCAGATGCATACAATTGGGACTTCAAAAGAGGTTTGAACTGTGGTTGCCATTCACATCTAGACCTCATGTGTTAATGTAGCCCCTTTATCCTTACCAAGCTACCAATATTAATGAAGATACAAAAGTTGTTAGGTATGAAAGGTGGCAGAGTTTCAGAGGATTTTATTACAAATTTGGAACTTCATTTCAGAGTCATGCCGTAACCACTGATTTCAGAGAGACCACCAGAAAAGTTAATGCTAGAGGACCAGTATTGGGTTAAGTAGGGGGCAAATGATGAGCCCAAAATATGCTCACAATTTGGATATCTTGGTGTACTTTTATTACCCTCACTTTTGTTATTCATGGTTGTTTAAACTCTTTTGAAACCTTTTATTGGGATATCCTGTAGCAATACACTTTCATGTTCCTGCAGCCCATCATGTTGACATGTCTATATTTATTACCCCGTTTGACTCCCTAAATGACTAGTATAACATATATAGTTTTTGAATGATGAAATAGATTTAAATATGTGATTAATGAATGGATATTGTGTATGTTCCATGCACCTTTTCTTTCGCATCTATTACCTTGTGTTTCGTAGGTTATTGAAGAAAGTATGATCGAGTCAAGTGCAACGGATCTCGGCCTTGTAGTAAAGTCCATTTCCTGCACAACTTCGAGGAAGCTCTAGCGAAGACTCTTTGACCAAAACTGTTGGGAAGGATTTTAAATGTCAGTCAATCTGGAAGAGTGGAGTGCTAGATTCTCTCTGGATCGGGTTGAATGGATAAACTCATTTATGAAGTCTATTCCTCAATTTCAGGATACATTTCACATCCATGTTTTTCTCTATTAGGGTTAGTAGTTGTTTTCCTGATTTAAATAAGTGCTCCTCCTGCGTGAGTGAGCAAGCATAGAAGCATAGGGAGATAGAAAGATATCATGTAAGAGTTAGTGTGATAAATAAAATCAGAATCTGTATGACAAGAGACAAAGTTTGTTATTAGTTCTCATATCAACAGAGAAATGTATACCATTCTTAGTTTATGAATAAAGATTGATGAAGTTCAAAGTTCAGCACTTGCGTAATTAGTTGATGCTTGCTAAGGGGGCCCACTTAGTAAGTATCTGTAGTTAGTTAGTTAGCTGTTCCTTTTCTATTGATCATCAGTTAGATTTCATCTTTGAAGTTTCTATGCAAACTCAGTCTTATATTGTTCCTACAACATCAAAAATCCATCCCTATGTCTGTTCCTGTAGGATAAGGCCATTTCATAGTTTGTTTTTCAGTCGTAGCTATTATGATTTCTGCTTTGGTTAAATTATGGTTGAGTTAAAAGAACTTTACATTGCCTTCCTATAGCATAGGTAGAATCTCTTTCCAAGAATTTATTGTAACTGAAACTAGTTCTTAGTGCATATATTGTGCTGCTCCATTCAAAGTATACGTTCCCTAGTTTGACAAGTAAATGAACATCCATGAAGAGATATTAGTCACTTGCTAGAATGTCCAATTCCCAGGATAGGTTTTACCGTGATTTTCATATCCTTTTGTGGATGTGACCACTCATTGGCTCATGTTCTAGGAGTATTAGTTCAAAAGAACCCATCTCTCATGATAATGAATGTTCCACTTAGCACTCATTGCATCTAGGTGATGCTCACAGAGGTGAAGCATTGGGACTTCCCAAGAGGTCACCCATCCTAGTACTACTCCAACTCAAGCATGCTTAACCATGGATTTTCCCCAAGGTTAAGCCTACTTATCTTGCAACCCCATTTGCAAAACCTTCAGTAAGTGTTATACCTTATGAACCACTACTCATTAAAAATGGGTCAATGAGTATGATTTGACAAACTACATGGTTGAATCCAAATAGCAATATCATAATTTGACATGCTGTGGAAAATACCTCCTACTTATTAAATAATGAGCTAAATGGGCTTTATAATGAAAGATCCATAAGGCACAACACTTGTTGAATTTTTTTCAAATGTGGTTCCAAGCTAAGCGGGATTAACCTTGGGGAAAAATCCATAGTTAAGTTGTGCACTTGAGTTGGAGTAGTACTGAGATGGGTGACCATCCGAAAAGGACCAATGCTTCACCTTTGTGAGAATCACCTAGATGAAATGAGTACTAAATTGACCATTCATTATCATGAGAGATGTGTTCTTGTGAACTACTACTCATGAAATAGGGGTCAATGAGTTTGACTAAAAAAACTACATGTTTCATTATCATAGAAGTATCACCACTCAGAGATCAAGAGATAACACGACTGCTATAAGACTCTCAGAATACATTGCCCCTCTCTACCATAGTTGTAATACAACACCCTCATAAAATAGAGTTACATTCTATGGAAAAATAGGCCAGAAAAATATCCACCATTAGATCTAAAATGTAATAATCAATGGTCTATATTTACAATGTATCATTTATCTAATGTATGCCTTCCATCTTAGTAGTTTCTTGAAAAATTTAACTGTAACACTAGATATCTGCAAACTTTTCATTTCTCTTCCCTGTATATCAGCATGAAGTTATTTAAAAAGAAAGCAAACAAAATGGTATTCTTTATGAAATAATTCCTTAATGTTTTCCAAATGCAAACAAATGACAAAAACAAACTAAATAAACATATGAAAAACATGAAGTATGCTTATCTCATAGTGGATTAGTGTTATTGTTGAAACTATGCCCTTTCCTAATCCTTGATAAAATAAGCTAGATGAGGAAATGCTTTGAAGATGGAAAATGCTAAGATTGTGTAGGATTTGATCAAAGATGAAGCTCTCATTTATAGATTATTTTGATGAGAGATTGGCCAAATGGGTGAATGTGGGACTAAAGATCCACCAATGAGAAGAGGCCACTTGTCAAGTTGCCATTGGTTGAGGGTTGTGCAAGATTTGGGGAATGTTCCCATGAGAGGGAGCTTCAAATTTGAATTTGAGAGACAAGATGAGTGGGGCACAAGAAAATGATAAATAAATGCAATGTTGGAAGGACAAATCAACTAGTCATATTTTTCAAACTTGAGGGAATATTCCCCATAAATGCCATGTTGAGTGAAAATGATGATTTTAATAAATCAATAAATTGATTTATTTGTGCAAGTGGGGATATCTAGAGGATGCAAGTGGTTAGGATTAGCATTTAATTATGATTAGGTTAGCTTAATGATGATTAGGTGAGTTTGACCTTTTGACTTGAATATTTGGATTTATTTAAATCAAGAGGGATGGAAAATGCTTTTGGGATTTAATTAAATAAAAGGCTCGATTTATTTATTTAAAAGGAGGGTGATGGGATCAAGTTGATTTATTTGATTTAAATTGATGACTTTAGGAGATTGATAAATAAACTTGACTTATTTTCTGAATGGATGAATATGACCTAGTTGAATGCATTATGTCAATTTGACGTGTCTACATTTTTCCCCTCTTTGAAGCAATGTACTTGTTGCGTTGGTTCAAAGAATAAGCTTGCCACAGTCAAAATTAAAAAAAAAATTGATTTTTCGAATGCCCCAGCAGAAAGAAGTACACTGGTACATTGCCCCCTCAAGAGATTGAGCGAAAAGATTCAATTTGAAGGTCAATCTCTTGATAAAGAGGTTCAAAATGGATGGTTATGGGCGATGATGCAAATGGGATGATTTTAAGATGCTTAGAATAACAAATCTATATTATCTTAAACAACTCAAATGATGATATGATGTGATGGTTGATGAGATGGGTGATGTGATATGTTGTGATTATGCAAATGGATGTTTTATGTAGATGCTTATACTAATAGATCTATATTATGATGATGATTATGCATGTGAGATGATATGAAAAATATTGATGGTTTGTGGATGCACGATGATGCGCAAAATGATGATGGTTTGTGGATGCAAGATGGATGCACGATGGATGCATTGGTGATGATGATAAACTACTCATGATGTGATGTTAGTGCAGAGAAGAAGAAATCAGGTGATGACAAGAGGATCCAACAAGTCCACGATCCGACGAGACTTTATTAGAGATGGTGATGATGATAGATGATGATGATGATAAATGATGATGATGATGATAAATGATGATGATTTGCTTATCACGGATTGGGATTTTAAAAGGGCTACTTACCTTATGTTTGATAATACACGTAGATATGATGCATCAAGGTATAAAGAACCAGGATGGCATTGTACCTAGTGTGATGGACTTTGAATCGACAAGCAAATAGGAGTATTCTTGTTCACACTTGACCTATGGAATCCTTGCTAGGACGTACCTAACAAAGCAAGTATTTGTCAAGTTATTTTACAAGAACATCCAACATGCATAGTAGACAAAAGATAATGATCGTTGCCCCATTCCTATCTCTCTAAATCCTTCATTTGGATATCATCGAGAGGTCCTTCAAATGAGTGCAATAAGATAAATCAAAAGAAAAGATAAAGTACGCAAACAAGCCAATGTTCTTCATACCTTCAGCCAAAGGGATGTGTTTTGATGGGATAAGAATCCAAGGTGATATCCAAAATGATGCCCATTGTCAGAACGATATATCCTAGGACATGCTTTATATAGGATGATGATGGTTTGATAAGTTGATTGATAGGCTAGTGATATAAGGTTGACTGACATGTTTGAAAATGATCAAGAGTTTGATTTTGTGCTTAACAATTTGTTGTTCACTTTTGATTTTACGATTGAAGCTTCCTTTTACTAACTGCTATGATTGTTTCTATTTGTTTTGCCAAAGGATGAAGGCAACAATGATTTATTATGGATGATTGATTATTGTGGGTGAAAGCGAGATGAGACGAATGGATTTTTTAAAAATATTTGGATGTTTTTGACGTTTTGAAATGTTTTGAGGCTATTTTTGTTATTTTTGAAGATTTTGCAAATGTTTTTATTTTTTGAATTTTGATATTTTTTTTCGATTTTGCATTTTTCAAATGTTTTTGGATTTTGTTTTTTTCAAATGTTTTTGGATTTTGATGTGATTTTGGATGTTTTTGAATTTTTCGCATGATTTTGACGATTTGGATATGGATGTGTGTGATGATATCAGTGCTCTATTTAGGATTTTTGTTGAAAACCAAGTTAAGGTTGAATGATCAAATTGATGGATTGATGATGATAACATTGTTGAGGATACACAACAATGCAAGGATTTGATTGATTGGGATTGATGATGATAACATTGTTGAGGATGCACAACAATGCAAGGATAGTGTTAAGTAACACAAGGATGTCCCGAAATGATAATTTTTGATTGGATTGGATTGATCATGATTGATGAAGCTTGATTTGGAAAAAAATATGTTTTGGATGATTTGATGTGACATTTGAAGGGTGCATTAAATGCGACTGATATTGACTGTTTGGATCGATGTTCAATTGAAGATAAAGCTTTGATAAAGAACATGTTTTTGTCAAAATATGCCATGGCCTAGTGATTTGGATTCTCGCTCACAAGTGGTTTGACCAATTTGGTTTCACGTTTTCCAAATGTTTGGATCACCACATAAGTTGGAGGATATAGATCAAGATTTATTCTCGAAGCAAGATGTAAATATCTGCCCCCAGTGTCTAGCAATGTATGGAATGCCATGGATGAATGCTTGGATAGGTGTATAGATGGATGGATATGGTAAGTACACCAAGAATGCCAAGGATTGTCTTGCGATAAGATAAGGTGCTTAGATAAAGAACACTCATTTGGATAATGCTTCATAGCTCAGATAATGTTGTATAGGATAAGATCAAATGAAAACTACCCATGTCAAGATGTTTACCATAAGCAAGTGTAAAGTGTGCCCCAAACTTTCATCGAGATCAAGATAACTTGGATAATGGATGTAGTGGATGAAAATGGATTGGATCAATGGTTTATGGATGGATGGATTTATTATGGCTAAGATGGATGGAATGTTGGATTTATTATGGATGGGATGAGATGCTTTCACCTGAACTGGTACACATAGATGCTCGATTCTACACATGACACCTGTTTGCCAAGTTTTTTCCATGGTCTTGCCCAAAGCGCCGCCCATGCAGTTTTCACTAGAGGGTGATTTTCTATCTTTATTGTTTTCAATCCTTTTTCTGATTTTTTTGGATTTTCATATTTTTTGATTTTTTTGGTTTTTTTTTTTTGAAATTTTTTAAGCTCATGCTGAATCACAAGGTGTTGCTAATGTAGATGCCTCTATCATAATGTGCCATCGATACCATACCTGAAGAAGTTTCTTTTCTAAGATATGTGCACTTGAATGCAACTTTTGGGATTCTTGATCTACTTTATTGATACTAGGGTTAACTCTGTCTCTGTGTGCACATCACGATAGAGTGCCTTCAGAATCCTTATGATGAAGGGTCATTGCCAATACATGGTCAATGTGAGAACTAGATATCATGCAAGGAGGCGTGGATGAAGTGTGTTTAGGGAGAAAAGATGGATTGGTTAACAATTTGGAACCTTTGACTCTCCAAACTTGGGAAGATGAGCAATGATGGGTGGATACGGAAGTGTCCGTGGAATTAGGACCAATTGCTTGATATACTTTGTACATTGCTTGAAAAGAATGCTTTTTCTTTTGTGGACATCTTTGATGGATGCTTTTCCCTTTTTTATTTTTCCCCATAGTTTCTTTGACTGATGGAGTTTGATAGGGGTAATCTTTCTTTGTATTCTTTGGTATCCATATGTATTTGATTTGTCCATTATGCTTTTTTGATTCTTTTTATTTGATAACATTCTTTGTACTTTGATTCACATCCTTCATTTGATGTTGATCCCAATTCATGGATAGGGTGATGGGTGGATGAAGATTCATGACGTGGCTGGTTGTAGTATTGGCATTGGTTTCATCATAAGCACTCTTCGTGATCCCTATGTTGACATTTGTTTGAGACAAAGTTTCCCCCAGTATTATGGAAGTAGTACCTTCATGCTTTGATTCTACTTGTTTCAAGAGTTCCTGTTTAGAATGTACTCTCTGATAAATGACCACCATAGGTGATGTTGTTTCAATTTGCTACTCCTCTAACTCTAAATAATGTTGTTCTATTTGAATTGCTTCCTTTAGTGGATAATGTTCAATATCTTTATTCATGATGTCCTTAGTCTGAATTTTTGATATATCTGATACCATTGTTGACAATTCAATTTGACTGTAGGAGTTAATAATTTCCTCTTTTTGTGTAATAGAATCTTGTTCTAGCTGAAGATCATCTATGTGTCCATCCATAGAAAAAATCTCATAGGTAGATGGAGGAGTATGTGCTACATGGATATGATCATCTTGCATAGATAGGAGAGTTTCCATTAGATCATTATAGTATCTCGGAGATATGAATTTTTGATCTTGACTAATTTCGGAGTTGCTTTCGCCATGCTTTGGATCAATTTCTTGACATGGGTTATTTTCAAAGAGTGGATTACTCACAAGGGGTTCTTGGATGTCGTCATTAGACATGGTAAGTGGTTCCATATCCTCAAGTGTTGAGTTCAAGGTTCTTTTAGCATATGTAACCATGAGGTCAAAGGGGATCAACATGATTTGAAAATGACCATTGCTAGACCTTGGTGAAAGATATTGATCATGCTTTGGAATGAATTCTTGAGATATGTCCTCTAACTCATAAGGAAATGTAGAGACATTTTCAACATGATCATAGGTGAACGAATTGTGCATTATGTCAATAGGATCAAATAATCCTAACACTCCTTGAAATAGATCACTAAAAAGTGGCTCTTGATGTATGGTGAGTTGATCATCGAGTGGGGTAGAAACATCTTCAATGTGCTCCTCAATGGAGAGATCTTGATCATTGTTTTCAACAATTGTGGCAAAGAGATTGTGAATGTCTTCAACCATAGGGTCAAGTGATGTTGACATTTATTGAATTGGATCATTGTTGGGTATTTTTGAAGGATTCTTATCATGATAAAAAAGTAACTCTTGATGTATGTTGTTTTCATCTTTGGATGAAGTAGAAACATCTTCCATGTGTTCGTTGATGGATAGATCTCGATTGATGCTTTCATCAATTGTGGTGGGGATATTGTCAATGCTATCACTAGTGGTTGAATGTTCATCGTTATCCCCAATAGCTATCATTTTTTGTGTTTGTGCTTGTGTTTGTTGGGTAGCTTGAGAGGCTTGGTCAGCTTGAGAGGATTCTTGCATTTGTTGATCTTGTGTTGCTTGTTGTGTGGCTAGATATTGTTGGAATCCCCTTTGAAAAGCAACTTGTAATGCCACGTTGTATTGGCTTGATGTGGTGGAAGTTGGTGGTGGTGGGGATGGTGGATTCATAATCATGTTGGATGTAGTGACAAGTGTTTGAGATACGCTCGAAGCGATCATGGTAGTGAGGGGTTGAGATGTGATGGGTGTGAGAGTGGTGGTTGGAATGATTGAAGGGATAGTGATGGTTGGAATAACTGAGGTGATAGGTCTTTGGGTGACCGTGTTTTGATTTTTTGGGATCAATGTTGTTGTTTGATTGGATACCATTTGTTGGTGCAATGTCGATGGTATATTCAAAGGATTTGTTGTGATGGCTTGATTGGTGTTAGGTGGATTGATTTGGATGAAGTGATTGGTACTAGGTAAAGGGGAAAGCCCTAAACCAAGGAATGATATTGGTAATGGTGGTGGAGATTTCCCTTGGCGCAATGACTCAACTATTTTGGTAAGTGTAGCAATTTGATCTTGCCAAATTTGATCTTGATTTCGATCTAGAATCTATTGATATAGTTGATTTGGCTTTTGTTTAAGTATATTTGGAGTGTGTACTTGTGTTTGATTTTGGAAATTGTTCTGATTTGGCATGATAGGTTGAAATTGAACATTGTTGATGTTGGGAATCACATTGCCTTGACTTGGATTCATTAACATCTTGTTTGGATTTTGAGCAATATTCATATGATTTGCAACCATATTTATCCCAAAGTTTTTCGGATTCATGTTTTGAAAACTTGTACTTGGTACCTTCTCATTTGGCATGTAGGGATTTGGTGGGATGACGTTGTTCATTTGAAGGCTCATGCATTGATTGTTCGGTTGGTGGATTTGTAGGTTTGGGCTTGGATCTACCATTGGGAAATGTGTTCCAATCTTTGATTTGGGCATACTCTCACTTGTTCCATTGATGTTTGTAGGAGGCAATGATCCTATGTATGGATTGTATAAGTGTGAGTTTTGATAATCAATCGGCATTGTAAGGCTTTGAAAGTTCAATTGATATGGATCAAGTTTGTATTCCATGTCCTCCTTGTGTTTTGACCTTGTTGCAAAAGTGAGCTCTAAGGTGTTTAGGACCAAATGATGAGATGAAGGATGAAAAGGGGTGAATGATATGAGTGATGAACATTTAGGGACTTTGGATCAAAGCTAGACTTAGGGTTTGATTTGGATAATGAACTTGTAAACCCTAAAATGTTGGATGTAATCTTAGGATGAATTTGTTCAAAAGGGTGCTAATTTAACTAGAGTTATGAGAAAGGATGAATTCTCATACTCCTAACTAAACAAGTTGGTTTTGATTTTGACAATCTACCCAAGTCTAGAATGATGTTTCCAAAGCTCTGAGTTGTTTGTGGGATGGATTTTGATAAGTGTTTGAGATGGATGAAGTGTTTGATTTTGATCCTAAGAGACTTAGAGAGACTTTGATTACTAGGCCAAGGTATTGAAGAGCACACTTTTCTCTAAGAGTAATTTCAAAATCAAAAGACCAATGTTTTGCATGAAAATCATATGACCAAAAGATTCCAAGCACATATGTGGGGTCCAATTGATTTAATCTTTGCTTAATGGATTTTTTTTACCACAAACATGCTTTAGATTAGATTTTGAATCTAGATGTCTAATGTCTCAACTTTCCCCTTATCCCGCAAAGTGTATTATGTGGAAACCAAGGAAATTTGAGGCAAGAGTTACCTATAGTTGACTTTAGTAGAAGCACATTGAGATGAAATCCAAATGTTTAGATGCTTCTAAGGATATGAATCCCAAGGGCAAGCAATAACCTATGAATTTTTTCACAAATATTTGCCTCTCCTAAAGGGTTTGCAATTTTGATGATTCATTGAATGTTGGTTTTCCAATGCTTTCGATTAAAACACTATGTTTTCAAACCGACACACAAGCAATATAACATTCTAGCTCAATTGGTATGTTTTCCTTGGTGGGCTTGCCTCATGCCCTTCGTAGTAGAAGAGATGACTTTACATGCAACCAAGGACAAAATATAAAGGTATGTTAAGAATGAAGTCTTAACCTCTATATTTCAACCAAGATCAGACATGGCAAGTAACTTCTTGGCATCTAAGTTCCAATGCACCACTTTGATAAACTTGTTGGATGGACTAGTTGGCAACTACAAACAAGGTTCTTAATGACACAACATCGAGGACATGGCACCTTGTGAGCATCTAGCAAGCCACTAAAGGCTTTGATCAATCCTACTAGGGGCTCTTATACATTTTATGGTAGTACCTTGTTTTGAAAGACACTGTACGGCTAAGGCATACATACCATGAGGACTTGACATTTTAGTCTTATCCATTTGTATACCGACCTGAATAAAAAATCAGTTGGAGTGGCCTTCGAGTTCTCCTTTCGGATGTGTCTCTTAGGCAAGCCCCTCTAAAGGTGACTCAAAGTAGTAAAATACATTTTGAGTGTTTCTCTTGCACCCTAGATCGCACAAAGCGCAAGGGGAGAGGATCCCCACTCAAAATGCACCAAAGACAAAATCACACAAATTAAACACTTGTTCATTTTAGCCTCAAAGCAATGATTTGATTCGTTTTAAGCACCAAAGGAAAGATGAAAATTTGATTTGTTCAATTTGTTAACCTTAAACAGAATCTAGTCAATGTAGCCTAAAGTTCATTTTAACCCTAATGAAAAATTGAAGTGTTCTTTTTAGAGCCCAAAAAGATGTAAGTTGATCTAAAACAAAAAACTAGAGCATAAAATGGAAGCCTTAAGCATTAAAAAATGCTTGGTTGATTAAAAAATGCTTTCTTGATTCCAAGTCTAATTTTCTTCATCTCCAAGATTAGTTCAAAGATCATTTCCCATGTTTCAACATTGCAAGTCCTTTGTGCGAACAAAATCACTCCTCCTTTTCCTATCAAAAAAATGAGATTTACTTTAATGCTAGAAAAGAAGAAAGTTTAACACTCGATATTCATATTGCAAAATAATTAAAAAAGCATTTGACATTTGATATTCATGATAACAAGGCTGCAAATATGATCAAAGTGTAGCACCAAAGCATTTTTTTAATGTAAGAAGTCAAATTCAAATAAATAGCACTAAAAATCAGCTTCAAAATTTGAACCTTAAAAAATAAAAATAAAATGGCACTTACTACCACTCCACAAATGACTCGTATGCCACATAAAGATCAAAGACAAACCAGTTTAATAAGGAAATCCCAAGATCAAAAGAAGATGGATTTTCAAATCTTCATTTAATTGAAGCATTTATGAGAAAGTCTCAAAAGATCTTTTCAAATCAATGTGCATTCGTAAGCATTTTCAAAGGCCACCTTTATTCATAGGGAACTTTCATCAGATATTATAGCTAGAAAATTCTTTGGCAGACAAGTACGCAAAATGTGGATGCCTCAACTAGGCATGGGACTTATTAATAAAATGCGTCAGAAATTCCAATCGCAGGGAACACGGTGATTATAAGATATGCGCAAAAAGTAAGTGTATTGAATCGTGCCATAAATATCATTGAATGCATGTAGTAGGTGTGGATTTGAAAATAAAAACTTTCAAACAAGGAATTTGGAAGATGAACAAGTGTGCCAAAAGTTTTGATAATAATGAGTAGGTGTAAAATTGATTTCTTTAGTTTTGGACCAATGACCCACTACCCTACTAATTTGACATAACGTCTGAAAGAAATGTTAGCTCATGGAATGCATTGATTGTAGGATATCCCAGCTAATCGTGCACTGAAACTAGTAGGTCAAATCTTTGGGATGCATTTAATCGTGTAGAGAGCTATAAAAAGACCCTTTACAGCTGTACTAATCACACATCAATCACTTCAAGAGGAGGGTTCCTACTCGGGTGATGAATGTGGAGATAGAATATTATATGATAGTATTGAATATTTTTGAATTTTCACATTTCAGAAGAAAAAAATAGAACCCAAGTCACTTTCAAACTTAATGCACAGCTTCATACTTTACATGCTCCTGCGCATTAGATATGACTTGAGCACAAAATCTAACAATCCCATACATATTCATTCAATAGCCTAGGTGCATATTCTTCGAATATCAGTAATAGTCCCAAATTTACAAATTGTTGATATGTTAAACATAAACCAAAGATTAATAAAAAGACAACCCATGACTTTTTCCCTTTGACTGCATCTAATTAGCAAAGGCTGAGAAAGGCAGTAACAAAACAACAATTGCACTACATGCATTTGTGAGTGCGACCTCTGGGATTCTTCTTCTTGTCTTGCTTGGAAACCTTAGGTGTCTGCCCCCTCATTTTCCTACACGGGCCAAAAAAGGAATAAACAACGGTTATGACCAATGGTTATACTGCATGCATTTGTGAGTGTGGCCTCTAGGGTTCTTCTTCTTGTCTTGGTTGGCAACCTTGGGGTCTGCCCCCTCACCTTCCTACACGGGCCAATGAAAATATAAACTTATCAAATCAATGCAATTAGCAGGTGTGAAGCCGAATTCCTCAACCTTTCCCAGCATGCTCACGCCAAAATGGGAGCTTTGGAATAGATAAATAATATCCAACGAAAGCATGAAGGATAGAATAATTTTTTCAGACGTTGTCGCTGAAACTACCTCTCTTAAAATGTATGTCAAATTGGAAGCATAGAAAAAGGCATGCAGATGGTATGACAATATACCTAAAAGAGACATGGTCTCGTAGCTTAGCCTAACTGAGGGATATCCACAAAGTGGATCTAATGAAAAATATTTTGAAACTTCCATGCAAATACTTCTAGGTAGGAATGAATGCACAATGTGGAAGCATAGGGGCATACAAAAATCTTTCATAGAGTATCTCAAAGGAATACTTTTGAGCAAATGCGATTGGCAGGTGTAGGACTGAATTCCACAAAATTTGCTAGCATTCTCCCAGCCTATGCCAAAATGGAGGCTAAAGACCTCAAGCCTATCTATAAAATAGAGATAAGCCTATTAATATAGTGCTGCTACTTTGACCATGTCCATAGATGCCATGACAACACATTCTTCCCAAGATATTTGGAAAATATTGCTCTAAAAATCAATGTTAAAGTTGGCACAAGCAACAGGGAATTGGCTCAAATGCTTTCCAATCAACTCCTATATTTTGGCGACTCTCAGGTAATGTATATTAAAGTAGGTGTGAATCACCCGAGATAGAGAAATAGGAAAATCCCATCAATAACAACAGTTGTCATGAGCAAGATTGGAAAATGTAAAAAGAAACGCTTCAGAAATGTTCAAGCAAATGCTAATCAGCTGGTGTAAAAGCAAGTTCCATAACCTTCCACTAGCATCCTTTCTAATGTACTAAATCGACTTTTAAATAGAAATATGGACTTTTAAAATGCTAGGTGTAATGAGTTAAACCACACCTTCAAAAATAGATTTCGTTCCTATCTAGTCTACCAAGTGACATTAAATAAGCAAAGCTATTAAAAGAAAGAAAATGCATGAAAAAAAGCACAAACTATATTTCTGTCTAATACATGAAACAAACGGAGGTGAACAGAAACATAAGACTAAATATTTCTGCCCCACGGTGGGCGCCAAATGTAACACCAGATATCTACAAACTTTTCATTTCTCTTCCCTATATATCAACATGAAGTTATTTAAAAAGAAAGCAAACAAAATGGTATTCTTTATGAAATAATTCCTTAATGTTTTCCAAATGCAAACAAATGACAAAAACGAGCTAAATAAACATATGAAAAACATGAAGTATGCTTATCTCATAGTGGATTGGTGCTATTGTTGAAACTATGCCCTTTCCAAATCCTTGATAAAATAAGCTAGATGAGGAAATGCTTTGAAGATGGAAAATGCTAAGATTGTGTAGGATTTGATCAAAGATGAAGCTCTCATTTATAGATTATTTTGATGAGAGATTGGCCAAATGGGTGAATGTGGGACTAAAGATCCACCAATGAGAAGAGGCCACTTGTCAAGTTGCCATTGGTTGAGGGTTGTGCAAGATTTGGGAAATATGCCCATGAGAGGGAGTTTCAAATTTGAATTTGAGAGACACGATGAGTGGGGGACAAGAAAATGATAAATAAATGCAATGTTGGAGGGACAAATCAACTTGTCATATTTTTCAGACTTGATGGAATATTGTCCATAAATGCCATGTTGAGTGAAAATGATGATTTTAATAAATCAATAAATTGATTTATTTGTGCAAGTGGGGATATCTAGAGGATGCAAGTGGTTAGGATTAGGATTTAATCAGGATTAGGTTAGCTTGATGATGATTAGGTGAGTTTGACCTTTTGACTTGACTATTTGGATTTATTTAAATCAAGAGGGATGGAAAATGCTTTTGGGATTTAATTAAATAAAAGGCTTGATTTATTTAATTAAAAGGAGGGTGATGGGATCAAGTTGATTTATTTGATTTAAATTGATGACTTTAGGAGATTGATAAATAAACTTTACTTATTTTTTGAATGGATGAATATGACCTAGTTGAATGCATTATGTCAATTTGACGTGTCTACATTAACAAAAGATTATTTACATGCATCCCACTCTCCCTCCCTTATGCCATTATATACACCTATTGATTTAAATAGGAAATATATATAAATATATATACATCCTATCAAAAATAAATCATTATATAAATTGTAATATTGAGACACATTTTACCAACTAATCTCCCACTTATCGAACACCTTGCAAGAGAAACGGGAGGGAGTAAACATTGTTGCTTAATTGGTAGGAGTCGGAAGGCCCATAATCTTTGAAATTCTTTGTTCTCATAGGATTAGTTAAAGAATCAACAACATTCATCAAAGTCTCTACCTTAACCAGCTTCACCCTACCATCTTTGACCATATCTCTAATAAAATGATACTATATGTATCAATGTGTTTGGTCCTAGCATGAAATGTTGAGTTCTTGGCTAGACATATCACACTCTAACCATCATAATAAATTATCACTACACCTTGTTTTATTCCAATATCTTAACATAGTCTCTTAAGCCAAATGGCTTCTTTACAAGCATGAGTAGCTGCCATATACTTTGCTTTAGAAGTAGACAAAGAAACCACAACCTATCACTTACTCATCCAACTGATTGCATCACCAACTAATGTAAACACATAAGAACTGGTGGATCATCCACTATCAATATCACCTACCCAATCTGAATCCACATAACCATGAATATCAAGGGAAATATCATCTTTAGTCATATTACTATGATAACACAAGGATTAATCTAAGGTATCACAAATTTATATCTAAAGAATCTCTTAACTACATCCCAATGAACTCTACTAGGATTATACATATATCTAGAAAGAACTCCCACTGCTTGGGCAATGTCTGGTCTAGTAAAAACCATAGCGTACATCAAACTTCCAACTACACTCTGGTAAGGCACTCTACTCATGTCTTCCATCTCTAATGGATATTTCAAACAATCTGAAATAGATAAATTTGTTACAACAAAAAGAGAAACACACAATGGTCTACAATATTGCATGTTAAATCTCTATAAAATTGAATTGGTATGCGTACTTTTTCCAAGCCATAGCTTTTTGTTCACTCTATCTCTTTTAATTTCCATCCCAAGAATGTGTCTAGCTACACCAAGTTCTTTGATTTCAAATTTAGCAGTAAGTTGAGATTTCAATCCTGAAATCATACCTTTCCCTTTGCCAATAAATAACATATCATCAACACATAATGCAATAAATAGGAAATGATCACCATTAGTTTTATAATAAACATGATTATCTAATTTAGAGCACTCAAATCTCAAACATAATACATATGTATCAAATTTTTGGTATCACATCATAGGACTTTGTGTTAGTCCATACAAAGATTTCTTCAATTTGAAAACCAATTTACTTTTTCCTTTCACCATGCAGTGCTCTGGCTGTGTCATATAAATATCATCTTCCAAGTCAACATGAAGGAAAGCAGTTTTCACATCCATTTGTTCAACCTCTAAATGATAAGCAGCAACAATAGAAAGAAAACATCTAATGTATTTCATTTTTGTAACAGGGGATAATATCTCACCATAATCAACACCCTCAACTTGAGAGTAACCTTTTGCAATCAACCTTGCTTTGTAATTATCAAGACCTCCATCTAAACCAATATTTTTCTTGAACACCCATTTGCAACCAATAGGTTTTCATTCTTCAGGAAATGGTACAAGATCTAATGTATCATTCTTTTTCAAAGATGCCATTTCTTCATCCATAGAAATCTTCTAGGATTCTACATCATCATACCTAATGCCTCTTCTACAAATATGGGTTCATCCATGTTAGTATTTAAAGAAAAAATACATCTCCAATCATTAGATGTATACCTTTTAGCTGGTTGTATATTCCTTGTAGTCCTATGAACAAGTTGAGTTGGAGGTTCTTCCTCCTCTTTTGAACATCTAGAGCTAGATGAGCTCTCCTCAACTTCTTGTCTATATTTGGGCCTTGATTCAACTTTCTCAAGTGTAGAAGGAAATTGATTTAGATCTTCTTGTTTACTTTTTTTTGGCTGCAATGTAATAGAAGAAGGTTTAGTTTCTCCAAAAATAACACTTCTACTATATATTATCTTTTGTGCAGCAGGTTCCCAAAGCTTATATCCTTTCACACCATAATTATATCTAATGAAGATAGATTTCAAAGCCTTGTTCTCTGAATTTTTTTCTTCTCCTTTGGAATGTGTGCATATGCCTCACAACCAAAAACTCTAAGATATATTAATGAAGGCTTGTGACCAGACCATGCCTCTATAGGCGTCTTATCGACAAGAGTTGATGTAGGAGAACTGTTAATGAAGTAACAGGAAGTGGCAACAACTTCAGCCCAAAACCTTTGTTCTAGGCCAGCACCACTTGACATACTCCTACCCTTCTCCATCAGTGTCTTGTTCATTCTTTCTGCAACTCCATTATGTTGTGGAGAATATAGAGTTGTCTTCTATCTATGAATATCACAATCTTTACATAATCTATCAAAATTATTAGAGCAAAATTCACCATCATTATTAATCCTCAAACATTTTATTTTCTTTCTAGTCTGCAACTCAACCATTGCTTTAAATTCTTTAAATTGACTAAAAAATTTAGATTTACTCTTTAGAAAATATACCCATGTCCTTATACTATAATCATCAATAAATGAAACATAATATGTGGATTTACCAATCAAAGTAACATCTACATGACCAAATGCATCAAAACAAATAAGATCCAATACACCACAAGATTTATGAGAACTTGAGTAAAAATGAGTGTGGTTTTGTTTTCCATAATTGCAATGCTCACAGAAATCAAATTCAAGATTATAATAAAAAAAACCTTCAACAGGTTTTTTATTTTTCAAGGTCATTAGACCCTTTTCTCCAATGTGGCCAAGTCTCTGGTGCCATAACATAGTTTTGTCTACATTTAACTTTATTTCAAAAGAAAGAGCACCCTTGGGTACCCAAAAACCATGAACGTCTGTTGAAGGTGAAATAATCACTTCTTCCATAGACTTTCTTTTCACAAAAGTACTATTATACTCAACAGTGCATGCATCAAGGTTATATAATGTACCATATCTAACACCTCTAGCAATCAACATATCACCTCTAACCATCTTGCATCCTACATCAGAAAATACTACATGCACACTCACATCTATTAGTTTGCTTACAAATAACATATTTTGTGCTAATCTAGGGATATGGAATGCACCACTAATACTTTTTGTTCTACCATCAAGAAACCTGATTTTAACTTTACCATAGCCAGCTATTTCTAAATGAGAATCATCGCCTAACTACACCTTAACCTCCATCAAATTCTTCATATTCAAAAAATCAATCTCTATTAAAGGTCATATGGAAAGATGCACTTGAGTCAATCAACCATGCATCATTACCTACATGAGTTGCCAAAGATACAATGAATGCATCACCATCTTTCTTCTCAAACTTAGAATTAGAATCAAATTTCTTCTTTTTCTTCTTCTTTTCTTCTTTGCATTCCTTATGAATATGTCTAGGCTTACCGCAGTTCTAGCAAATAACTTTGGACTTTCCAAGAGATTTAGATCTCCCCTAGACTTGGATTTTTCACACTTCTCATTCTTCTTTCCTTTTTCCTTAGGTCTTTCATGAACATTTAGGGCCCCCTTGGTAGTGAAAAATATCTTCCTCCTCATCTCTTTAGAAATCAAAGAACTCACCACATCTTTAATCTTCAAAATTATAGAAGTACTCTCAATAGCCATAACAAGAGAATCCCACGAATCAGGAAAAGAACAAAGTAATATTTGGCATTTCTCCTCCTCATCCATCTTGACACCAATTGATGCCAATTGAGCCACCAACATATTGAATGCTTCCATTTTGTCTTTGATTCTTCCACCCTCTTCCATTCTCAAGGAATACAAATTCTTTCTCAAGAAAATCTTGTTCACTAAAGATTTGGTCTAACACATCTCACCAAGCTTCTTCCATAGTTTATGTGCAAAGGTCTCCTCATGGACATTAATTAAAACAAAGTCTACCAAGCATAATTCAAAACTTTTATAGATCATTAATAGTTATAGAAACTTAAACAAAAATAAACATAAATATCATGAATACCATGACATAGTGGGGTATGTGCAGGATCATGGTATGCCAAACAGCCCCCTTAAGTGGCAATGAAAATTCAGAAAAATCAGAGTTAGGCAACTTGACGTAAAAATTTGAATAAGTTATCTATATTATTTCAAAAACATGTAAGAATAGAATCTGTGGGAAATTGAATGTAGTTTCTAAACTACTAGGTTTAAATTTTAGAAACAAAATCTATTTGGTGAAAATTTGAAATTTCAATGCAATTACTTAAATTTCAGGAAAAAAATAAGAAGTAGGTGTGTAGGCCACCCTAACCATAATAAAATGATAATATTTTTATGAGATTTTATATATAAGTAGAGGACTCATGTCAGGATGTGACATATTTTTTGTAATTTTTTCCAAGTAAATAATTAATTATGATTTTTATTACAACTTTTAAAAATATAAAAACTCATATGTCTAACCACCTTAACTTGGTCAAAATTTCATGAAATTCAATTTTTTTTTTTTTAATCCTATAGTATGCAAAGCATAGAATGTGACGCATGTTTTGGATTCAAAAAATATGATACCGTTTGAAAGTTATAAATGTTTTGCAATCAGCCTATCAATCAGGACTTTTGTCATAATTCTAGTAGAAAATAAATAATAATAATCTACTAAATTCAAAATAAAACATAATTTATATTGGCAAAAAGCTGAGAATCTCCTCTACAAACCCTTTTCATTTTATCAATTTTGGCTAAAAATAAAGTCGTCAGCCACATGGGCGAAGTCCGGAAAAACAAAGTAAGCTGTTAAACACGTTTTTTGTGTTGACTTTTTAAGATTGGTATCTCCTAACCAAAAACCAAAGCAAACCCGAGCCTATTCCCTAGGCAATGAATTTTGTGTCAGACATATCGGATATCCGATTTGTATAATCATAGCATTTTAAAAAAATTCAAGACTTTATAACATATTCAATATATCTCATTTGTAGTTTATAGTTTATTTTAATATATTTAGTTTATAATATATGATTTGGTTTATATATGATTTTTAAATAGTGTATAGTTTATATTTTATGTTAATATATCTAGTTTAGAATATACAATATTATTTATAATTTAATATATATAATCTCTTACAAAACTATATAATATATAATATATTATATTATTTGGTATAATATGTTTAAATATT